>JXPQ01021771.1:50082-61474 GCA_001014675.1 Ephydra gracilis
TTTTTTTTTTTTAAGTTTAATTGGAAACAACATAACAAAAGAGAATTTTGTTACAAATACAATAATGTAAGGTACGTTATTTGAGCATATGCTAGTAGAGTATGCAAGGGATATGAATACCTCAAATTTTTAAAGTTGCGATGCAGATGGAGGAGGACTGAAATTAAAACAATGTTGGTGTACGAAATTCAAAAATTGTTTGTTTTGTTATTCAGCTGCGAACGCGCTGAATCGCAATTGTAACGTATACAAAATGTTTGGTTGTCCACTTTTATTTTTAACAGCCCTTGCATTAATGGCTTTATGATCCATCAACATGTAATGAAAGCGCAAAAAATCATATTGCTCAAATCATTCGGATCGACATGTTTGTTTATAATACTCGTAACAGTGTTTCTCAAGTTATAAAATGACAAACATCACACAAATTATTATGTACTGATATTACTTTTATGTGTGTATCCTACACTTGGCATTTATCACTCCAATTTATTAAATTGTTGTTCTTTCTTCTACTTTTAATCAAGCCAAACGACGAGTTTCTAAGTAAACCACAGCATGTTGCAAATATATTAAATGATCTTCTCATTACCTTGCTTAGCCATTGAGCTGTCATTAATTAAAAAAAGCTTTGAAAATATTTCAAGCTGTTAATCAATTAAGTAACTGGAATCATTGATGAGCGATTCCGTCCTTCAATTATAAATAAACAATAAAAGCACGAACACTTCTTGGAATGCACCATGTAGAGCGCATAATGTATATTAAGGGTAGTTACTTATAAAAATTCCAAAATAAACAATTGAAGGGCATTGAGAGCTTAATTTATAAATTAAAATATAATAATGAAAATTATTCCCGCACACGCACCCCCACAAGGCTAAACGACTGAGCAAACAAACTAAATTGAACACTACGTAACGCAGACACAACGCAACAGGCCCCAAGCAGCAGGTAGCTTATAGGAGCCACTTGTGCACCTGCATACTACTTGTCTGATAATCACATTATGCATTAGTGTGTGTTTGTCAGCTCGCTGACTAACAATTCACACTCCAATGATTTCATCAGAAATTGTTATGTATTATTGTTTACATAGTGGTATGGAACTTCCACACATGTGTGTGATAAAAATGACAACGCCATGATTAATCATTTTAAAAATGAAAAGCCTCGCATTAGACATCGTGTTTCCTAAGGACGGTGAGCACAAAGTGCGCACTTAATGTACAGCTTACCAATGACAGAACTTTTTTAAAGCAAATGAGAAAAGTCAATACCATGTGACGTCTTTGGCGCTAGTTAAGCGTGCATAGCAGACGCAATACGCCTTGCACTGCTAGTAGAATTACAATAATGATGGCAAAAATAAAGTGAAATAATAAAGAAGGGCATCAAGCAACAACACCATAAATAGAAATTAGCAAATATTGCGTTGGCGAGCGTGCTGTGACGGCAGCACACTTGCATTTGAATGCGTGTCTACCCAAAAAGTCCTTACAACTTTACCATTAACAGCATGCGGTGTTTTATACCCCATTTAGTGAATTTTCTGGCAATATTATGACATCATTTGACAGCGGCTAATGTTGCAGCCCACTTAATGCATGACATGCAATTGATTTTTTTATTATTTTATTATTTATTTTTTTGTGTTTGATACTTGTTTTGTGATTTTCAATCAAATGAAACCCAGCAATTTCGGTTAAGAGCCGACAATGTAAAAAGTCTATGAGAAGTTTCGAGAAACTTGCAGAATATGCAGCCATATTAAGTTTTTAAAACGAAAAGTGCTTCTGACTGCATTTTTTTGACGCGACATCTGAAGTGAACGGCCACTTTTGCTTTTTTTAAATAACTCCGATTCAGTTATTTATTACTATAAAATTTCACACTCTTCGAATGGACAGAATGTATTTAAATTGAATCAAGAGGTATGCTATGTGGGGGGTATATGGGAAATACCTTACTTTATGACGTTTCACTAAGCGATGGTGATGATACCATTATAATTTTGAATGGCATTGAGGTAACATATAATTCAAAAACTGTGTGCAACTTAAAATTATTGTTTTATTTAGAAAAATTGTCATAATATCGTGCGATATCCATGAAATCAATGGCAAATATAAGGCAGTATTCTGAAGTTATGGCTCAATTTCAGCCATTTATGAACTTGGATTTGCTTTATGAAAAGGAAAAGTTCGAATATTGACTTTTCTCGCATAAATTATTCTGATTACAGACATACAGTCCCCACTCATTCAGTTGTATTTCTATACTATGAATATCTCTAGCATAATCAAGCCAAATGAAATCCAACAGATCACTTAGCTAGGGATTCTCTCGCGTATAAATGACTCCGAAACTATGATCAGATTCTTACTCTTCCGATTTAATTCCCAACCGTTTGATGCTAGTTGCAGAAGAGGAGGACCTGTTTGATGAATCAGGTACTATAAGACTTCGCTAAGTATCCGCCAAACAACTGAAATAGTGGAAAAACTGGTGCCGCAAAATCGTGTAACTCAAAACCAGCCACATATTATATTGATTACTGAAATACGTAGTGAACAGGGCTCTGAGACTTGCACAGACGGAAATGATAAATCTACGTATCCCATGTCTTGCACATGCCCGTCATAGGCGTGCTTCATGGGCATAATGGTGCCAACATGCATGTGTTGTATTATTTACTTTCCGTGACCCGGTAAATAATTCGGGCCCCTCTCATTAGTTTTGACTAAATGTTGTTCAATCGTTGAACCTGTTCACTTGTTCTTGTGACTGAACTCACGCATTTGCTCTCTCATCCACTTACTGGATTTAAATATTTAAAAAAAAAATGATTAAAAAGAAATTGTAGCTTAATTAGATGAAATCGGGCCAAAGTAACATTCATTATACTTCATTTCGTTAAAAAAAAACATCTTGTTGCTCAGTGCTTCTAGAAGTTGCTCAAAAGAATATGATTTAGCAATAGTCCGACAGCTAGTAAATTTGTACACGAGCATTTTGAACGTTAGTGTTAACTAAATCATATGGATTTAATAATATTTGCGGCGTCTATATATAAGCTGAAAACACTCTGCAAGGACCACAATTGAGAAAAAGCCAATAAATTACAAATTAGACTTTTCTGTTTTATTAACTCCCGCTATATGACTTTCTAGTACTGGCTATGCTTGTGGTTTTTTATTACTATGAGGCTCATAAACACATTTTATGGTATGCAAGCAACATTAAAATTCCTTCGAAATTGTTCCTCGCATAAATGGTACAGTTAGCTGCACTAGCGCAATAGCATTACTACGTTGGCTGTGTGCACTATACGTAGGCTGCAATGGCCTTACTCCTGCATCAGTAGCTCCAATAGAAGGACAAATTTTTTATTGTTTACCGTTCATTTTCTTCTCGATAATATCCGTCTTTTTTTTTATTCAAACGAGCATCGCAAGAATGCATAGCTTGATTTTATTGCTTTTGCAACACATACCGCGTTGTCATGCGAAATGACAATTGAGGAAGCAAAGTTATGTGAGCGGCGTTGTTTAAGTCATTGGTGTCTTGACCAATATATGTACACATATTTTAGAACGCACACACACACAGTCTAGAAAATTGACTGGTAAACAAGAAAGCAATGCGGGTCTACTGCTATGCAAACTCCTTCTTGTGCCATCCTTTGCCACAACTCAGCCTTGGCAAAGTTAAAATGCATGAAATCTCTGTATTCCTTGCATTCATGCATGTCAGCCACTTGGCACAATCTCTTTTATTAAAAAAATTTTTTTTTTGCTTTGCATATGTTCAAGTGGTTTGAATGACTACCAGAACCGCTCAAATTCCATGTCGGCGCGAACGCCTACACATTGCGCCGCAAATACCATCACAGTCTTGGAAATACTTTATGCTCGTCGTTGAGCTTATGTTCATAAAGGATATTGACTGCATTCTTGCTGTTACATTCATAAAATTCTTTTTTACAAAAAATGAATGAATTTGCGAATTAATATGAGAAGCATGCACTGGTTATGCAGCACCATTACGTTTGCCGCATTTTGATTTCCATCATCAGGACTATGCAAATATACCGTGCAATTACATGACAAAGCAATTCAGCATTCAGTTATCAAGAAAACATTAAAATCGTCAATAACCGGTTAAATGATATTCTGAATAAACGCGAATGTCAATAATTTAATCCTTAAAGAAATAGAGTCGTAATTAATTTATTATTTAATTTATTTTTCAGAAAAAAATGTCGTGCCATGGCCAGTCTATTTCTATTTTCGAACTAAAAGTTGTGCATAGAAATATACCAATAATTGGGGATTTCCTTTTAATTTGCAGTAATGGTAACTTGATTCATGGACTTTATTCGGTAGCGTTTGCAAATAAGGTACTCCTGTAGATGTATATCCAGAACCAAATGGAATTCTTAAATTGGAAAGTCAGCAATTATTAAAAGTTAGAACTTTATGTGTGGTTGGAGAATTCCATAACCATGCCAGGTATTGCTTCGTCCCTTCTAAAGTTTCAGCTCGATATCTATTCATCATTACTGAAATTGACGAATTTTCTTCAACCAAGATGAACCATGATTCCAGTCCAATTCCATAAGCTCCATGTTGTATATTTCTTGGAGATACATTTAAATAATCCAAAAGTTATGCTAAGCCGCGATATACGTCTGTCTTTCCTTTCCAGAAATGAGAATCGGTCTCTAAAAAAATTATATAAAACCCCACATCCAGCTTGCAAACGGGCCGTGTCGGTCGATAATTCCGGTTATTTCTATAGGCCGATTACTTCCGAATTTATTTGATGGTGAGCTACTGAAATTTGGCATGGAATTTTTTTTGGGTCACTGCCATAACTTTGTAAAATGTAATCAGTAGCGGTCGAAAATTTCAGGTAATGATTTCAATGAAATGAGTATAACCGCCAGGCATTTCATTACATGCTTCTGAAATATGGAAGGGTGTCATTTTTATGTGAAGGATAATAATATTTTGAAATTTTAGCAAAATCGTTGACATAGACTTAGACGTTGGGGTTCAACTTGGGTAGGTCAAATCACAAATAAAGACTACATTGATAAGACCAATGGATAAATTGTGAAAAAACCTCTTAAAATACAGCAATTTTATAAATGATTTAGATGAAAGTAAAGTAAAAATAAAAAATGAAAAATAGCACCACAACAAATTGGGTCCTGCGCAACAGCCGGAAGATAACATTCGCTGAAAAATATGTTAAAATCCTTAGCATAATTCAGAGGAATAGACATAAATTCGTGCAATGCGTAAAACATAATTTATACAAAGGAAACAAACATACAATATTAAAAAAAAAAAAAACCAATTCACCCCAAAATGGAATATGGGGCGTCCGACTGTTACATCTATCTTGGTTACATAGGAACCTTTTTGGTTGAACGTTTTAAGATAATGGATCAAAGAGCATTTCAGTTTATGCCGCACACAATGAAATTCAAATTTCAAAAATCTGTAGCCGCCTCATTGTTCAACAGTTCTTTAATAAACTGAATATTATCACAACAATGAGCTAGCCTCGCAAACCATGGATTATTTTATATCATTAAATTGAATAGAAAAATTAAGCATTATCAGACAAGACAAAACATACCAAACAGAATACTTTAGTTATTGCCTTTCTAGCAACCATAAAGATTAAGTAAAGCTAATGTAGTCGCCGCTTTTCTTAAGAAAATTGTTTTCGACAAATTCGGAGTGAATCCGTTTTAATTCGCGCATCAAACCCATCATAAACTTCAAGTAATTTGGGTTAAAATATGAACATGGAAAGTCGAATGACTTTGAAGACGTCGCTTTTATTATGTTGAACCATGTACAGTCTATTTGAAACAATAAACTATTGAAAAAACTAAATATCTATCCTGGAGTAGGTATCTGCCCTGCTTAACGAAATACCTAAGATAAAACAGCAAACATTAGGCAGCACATCAAATCCACCATTATCATATGGTTTTGAGGAAATGCTTAAATATTTCTACGTAGGCATGGTCATTTCTAAAGATTCCAAAATGACTGAAGTTGATATAATTACAATTTAATCCAACGTTTCTGGATATGAGAGATACAGACATCTCGCAGAAAAAAAGTAATAAATCTCATTTAACTTGCGTTCTTCATAGAAAATACTATTTATAGAACAAATTTTTAAAAATGAAATTGTAATTTAAGATCACTAGCAAACTCACGAAGTGAATAAATAAGTTCTTCCTACAACGGCTTCGCTCACTTTTAATCAACGAATAACATTTTGAGCCCTAAGTACGAAAGTTTTGAATTTCTTGATTACAAGTTCCTTACGTCCCTTTTATTGTAGTTATGCTCATACATTTAATATGCTCTGGCAGCTTTTTTTTATATACTGATTAATTATTGTTTCTGACAACTTATTTTATGAGTAACTTGATTTGAGTTTCGAAGAATGTAATGTATTTTGGAATTTAATTTTAAATTTTTTTCTTATTGCTTAGTCCTTATTTTTTATTTCACTTGATAGTTTAATAAGCGAAATGTGTGAATATTTGATACAAAAATGCACGTAACCTAAAATATTTCCCCATATAAAAACCGTGTACTCTGATGAAGCGTAAACAAATTTCAAATAAACCTTTTTGAAATTTTTTAATATCTAGCGGCAAAATTGCGACAGGAATAAAAAACAACAAAAAGCAACTAGCGTGTCCCAAATTCCTGAAGAAATTAGCCGAAGGGAGTTACTACCCTGGAACATGAAGAAGGCCAAAAAAGGAATACGATCCGCAAGTGATTTCAACAATGATGAAATCAGTCCTGAACAAGACGATGGACCCACTCTGCACATTTACCGCTGAAGGACAGAAAGGAACTAATTCAATTTTATATTTTTTATAAGAGGAAACATCAAATTTTGACAAGAGCTAAATATTTAAAAATAAAATAAACATTTGAAATTGAGACTTTCAGGTGCCAAGAGTAGAGCTGGTCGAGGAGAGGTGGAAAAATACCTTCTGATTTCTGTAGAAGTTGAATATGATGTACCATCTAAAAAATATTTCGCTATTTCCAAAAATTGTTTTATTAGGGAAGCCATCCGAAATTTTTGGAATAAGTGGTGCCTCTTCTTCGTGTATATAAATTTTCTGTTCTTCTAGAACTGCCATCATTAGGCCACTATCGACGCCAGCCTTTCCATCGGGGCTTCCAGATACGAGCAACAAATGTCAATGAGTGTTCATTGCGTGCACCATTTCTTCCGAAACATCTTCCAGACGTCCAGATGTAAACAAAGTTTTCTATATGTAGTTTGTCTTCTCCATCTTTTGCAGGTAATGTTTTTGATTCAAATATGGTACTGGATATGAAGACAAATTTGAATTGTCCATATCCAACACACTTCTAATATCGCACATTGCATAGTTGAGAAGGCATTAACGAAATCAAATATAATTTCATGTCAAGCTGAAGAAAAAAAAGTTTCGAAGAGAAATGATTCTACACATATTATGCCCGAACTGCAAATGAGGTGTATTAATAACTCCAAAGGTTATTTGAAATTTTCAATTATTTTTTTTTTTGTCGTTAAAATAACTGTATTATAGTATTTGACTGGCTTTAGACTATGTCAGGGTACAGAATTCAGAATGTTCGTAAATATTTGCCAGACCATACAATTCGACAGACTATAATTTTTGGAAGACTATTCTATTTGACAGATCGAAGTATTTAACAGAGCATAGCATGGCATACAATACTGTTTTACAGACTATAGAGCTTGACTGACTTTAATACTCGATTGAGAGTTATATTTGATAGGCTAGTGTATTTGATAATTATAAAATTTTGTAAATTATATGGTTTTTCAGACTTTTGATTTTAATAGTCTTTAGAATCTGACAGATTTAAGTATGTAGCAAATTGTAATTCCAGGTTTTTCAATCAGTTTTACGGGTTGATAAGAGAGATTGTTGCTATGAGCTAGAATTTAATTTGTTATGTTCGTAAAATCTTCATTTCAAGATATACACCAATCACAGTATTTTTACAAATAAAAAGGACAAAAATATTCAATTGGTACAGTAGAAAGATGGATTACTGAATTTAAACTTGGTTCCATAGGTCTCGAAAATGATCCATGTCAATGGCGTCCGAACGCCATCTATTGAGAAAAACGAAAGGATATTATATTCGAAAATCCTCAAGATAACAATTTTGGAGATGTCTAAGCATCCGATTAAGCCGCATAAGCAATGTTTTGATTCAAGTAATATGAAAAATGTGACCTCTCAGTTTGCATATAAAAAAATCCTTTTTCACCATGATACTGCATCTCTCACAAAAGCACTTTGAGAATGCCTATCCATGAATTAAAGATTTTAAGAATATCCATCGGTTTCATTCATTTGGACCCTAACCACTTCCTCTGCTTTCGGACCTTTAAAAAATTCGTGCATCTACAGCATGTGCTATCATAAAATGAAGTCGTAACGGCCATGAAATTGGAGCTTGCAAAATTCTTTAAATTCTAGTTTTACGGATGGGATTCATAAATTTGAATCTAATTGGCACAGGTGCATGAATGTTCGGCGACATTATACCGAATAATAAAATTTATTTCAAAGCATAAAATTGCGTTTTTCTGGTTGAATCCTAAAACGTATGCATCTGCCTGGTATTTGGTGTACTACACTATTTTTACTATTTGACAGACTATAGTATTTAAAAAAGTATAGTCTTTCGAAAACTACAGGATTTTATAGACTAGGCTATTTCACGGCATATAGCTCCACTACTTAGCTGAAAAGTATGTTGAAATCGGGTTTTACTGAACACAGTCAGGTTCTAGTCACTTGACAACACCAATTTATGGATATCCACAACGTAAGTAGGAAAGGCATTAAAATAGATTAAGTACAGCAAAGTACTCAATGTCGGCATGGATTGCTGCCCAAAGAGATTGGGGACCATTAATGACTCTCTGCATGCCAAGCTTGTCATTTTTAAAAATACATTTCACTTCAGCAAATAGCTTGGCATACTTATTTTTTTTTTCAGGACAATGCCAATTAATATAAATATCAGCATGTCTCCAAATAGAAGCAACATGAGCTTGCAAACAATTGCCTGAACTAGGTAGGTCTAGGCATACGTACAAAGTGAATGCTGATAACCGAAAAGCGCGGTTTGGTTTATCAGTGGCGGCAACCTCAAATGTGCGGCGGACCTTTTATTCAATACACAATTACCATTTTCGTAGTCAGTCAAGCAATATGAGCCTTTACAGCTTGTGTACGGAACACATGCATGTTTGCTTGTGTGTGCGAGTGTGGTGTGTATATGCATAAACAACGTACGCAACAAGGTCACTGGAAAAATCGTTAAATATACAAGCATGAAAAAAGCAACAAAATCTCTAAATGGTATACACACAAAATTTGAATATAGGAATTTTTCATTATCAAGAAAATTTTTAAATTATTTGCAAATTGTTCACTTACCATACTATTGCTTTTTGTTCATTTCAATTCCATACATTTTAAGTGAAAATGTTCTTAATACTAATTATTATAAATTCTTGAAGAATTCGCCAGCATTGCTTAACAGCTTCTTCTTCAGACTTTCTTCTGAGGCAGCCTTTTTTCTATCACTTAAATTCACCTTATGTCACTTTGCTTAACACGCACAGCACATCACAGTCAAAAAAATTATTTATGTACTATATACAAATGAATTCCTAACAATTTTCAAAATTTGCTGCATTGATTTTTCAGCTATACTTAAGTTGCTTAGTTCCGTGCTGTTGGTCCGTAGCGTTTGAAGTCTGCAATATAACTGTTAACTTTGCTCGCTACCACCTTGGCCAAGTCCATGAATATTATTTTTGGACAGAGCTTTAAGCTGCATTCCAGCACACTTCAACTCTTAATTTTATTTTTTTTAATTTAGCTTAATGGAAAACTACGACACTTGTTGGAGTTTGTTTGGGTCCAGTACGCATGTTTTGTTTTGGTCTTCCACCGGTACATCTGCTGTTTGTTTACAAACAACGTTCCAGCCCGAGTATATTGCAGATGGCATCTCGTTTCCAGCAGTCCTTTCAATGGAAATTGTTTACAACTGTAATAAAACTTCGCCAAAGTTTCCAAACAAGCTATTGTTATTGCAAGCTTTATTAGAAAGTCTGCTTTCTGTAACAATTGCGCCAAATTAAAGTCAAAATTGCTCTTATTTGAAGTACAGTAGAACATTGATTAACCGGGTTTAATTTAAAAAGATTTTGTGCTTCATTAAAGATTCCATAATATTCTTATCAATGGAACGGTTCGATTTTTTCTTAAATTTCTTCACTATTTTTTTTTTTTAATTTCAAACATTTAGTGCTCTGAGCCTAACATATTTATGATATGTACAGGGTAATATTTATTTTCTTTTGTAGCCCTTGTTTTTACCAAATCATGAATTTACTTTTTAAATAAAATATATATGAATATATACATTGGATTTAAGATAACATCTAATCAAGCTAAAAAACCAAAGTAGCTTTCACATACTCAAATAGTCATACCCGAATTGTTCCTTGGATGCATTTAAAGTCTCAAATATGACGATCAACTTTAATTTAGGATCATTCCAAATTATTTTCTGGACTTTTGTCATGTTTTCGGCGGTAACAGCCTCTTTGGGGCGTGAATCGTTCTCGGTGCTCATTTCGCTTAAACCTCTCATCTGGGTTGAATTCCCTAATGCAAGGTTCGAATAGGCTTTGACATTAAAAATTTTTATTTTTCGCCAAAAAACCACTGCTTCATTAAGACAACACTACAATACAATAGTTGCATCATTCAAAATGCTAAATCTCACAAACCAATAATCCGACAGCTGTCAAATTTGTACACGTCTTTTGAAAGTTTGAGTTGACTACACATCATATGGATATGGATATAAAACTTTTGAACTCATTTGTCTCTGTGAACTCAGCAAGCATTTGAGCAAAAGAACTCTGTCTCTTTCTGTTGAAAAAAAACCAACACTGAAACATAAATAGAAGGAGTCTTCGAATGTATGTTCATAAAAACTTGCCCATGTTTTGATTGGAATTAGTTCATGAATATGGCTTATTTTGTTTAAAACCCTCTTTTCGATACATATACTTTTGCCTAAAACTAACACGGACACGGACGGAGGGATGGACATGGCTAGGTGAATTGCCACTGAACTGTTAACCGTATCCATATATATGTAATTTACAAAGAATAGTGAGCCAAATGTAACATTATTCCTTATTTCTAATTCTAACTACGGACAGCCGGATGGACATTGATGGAGAAATTCCTGTGGTGATGCTGATCATATCGGTA
>JXPQ01021826.1:4827-31496 GCA_001014675.1 Ephydra gracilis
AAAAAAAAAAAAAAAAATTCAAAAAATTGTATTTTCAAAATTACTTTTTTGTTAAAAGCAATCCATTCATTCGTGTAATTCTACAAAGCCCCAGGTACAAAGAAATCAACATTGTTCGCAAAAAAAGAGAAAACAGAAACACTGATGGTGTACTTGATGAAAAATTGAAGATATTGATTATATAAGTTTAGGCGAATGTTAATTAATTATACCAACAAATGAAAAGGGAAAAATTTTTGAATGGGTATTTTGTAGTCGAGTTTTGCTGTTGAATCTATCATTCTCTTGTTTGTTTAAGTTTACTCGATTCGAAGTACCACGCATATTACTATGGTTACTATAGAAAACATGATAATTTAGAGTGAAGTTATTCTTTTGCTTGCTAGTAACTGTCCATGAGTTTTGGTAGAAAACCAAAGCGATGACATCAATATGAACAAATGTCTTGACAAGGGAAGCCACCCTAATAGTGCACATATTCAAAAAGACTATAAATTTAAAATATGTATTTCCTGCGCAACGCAGTGCATCCAAGAGTGTACAAGAATATTTAAATATTTTACAGTTATTCTTATTGGAATTTATGATTCAATGTGACATTTATGTGTTCTTCTGTTTGTGTCACCAATGGACTTCATAGCAACTCTGCCTTAATACATCGCGTATACTTATATTGCGCTTGTTCTCTTTGTAGTATCACCGAATAATTTCGAATCCGCTGCACCGCTTAAACTGAGTTACTGTGAACCGTAGGCTTAGCTTGAAGAATCATACACGCCGCTTTATAAATAAGAAAAACACATGCATTTAAATTACTAAGCATTCATTTCGTCTATTCAGTTCAACATTTTTCAGAGGCCTTATTGCCTCTTTTGGAACCACGTAGGTGTACTGAAAGCACCTCTAATTTTCATCTGATCAAACCAATTTTCGGTACACACATTAATTACATTTGTGTTCACTGAATATTAAAAATTCAGAGAATTTAAAGTATCAGAATGCATAATTCAGCATGAAATCTTCTATTTCGACCGGAAATGTGAACTGGAAGTTGACTGACTTTCATCCAATCAAGCCCATTTTCGATACACATATTGATTATGTTTTTGTTGACTTAATACCGACTAAATTTGATACACATATTGTATCGGAGTCCGTTAGATGGAAGTTTAACTTTGATTTATCCCAATACTTCGGGTATACTCAGTACGTCTTTTTACTCAAAATTACGGAGATAATTCTTCTGGAGTTGAAAAAATTATTATCAATTAAATTTCGCAATTAAGTAAAGAATGAGAGCATCTAACCGTGTTCTACAACTCCACATTAACGATTAAAAATCGAAGTTAAGAAAGAATGACCCACAGTTATCATTTCAGTTTTAGAAAATTTCAGGAGTGATTGAACATAAATATATATATGCCAAAAATGGTATTGATTGGATGAAAATTGGAGGTACCTCGTCTCAAAAAACGAATTAAATTTTTTAACTTCTGCGAAATTTCAGTATTACGTGAACATAAGCATAATCAATGTGTGAACCAAAAATGAACTTAATTGGGTGAAAGTTAGGAAATGCTCCCCTAACATACACTTATGTGGTCCCAGTAGAGGCGCTTACGGTGAATAACGTAAAGTTATCACGTCAAATGAAAACAAAAACTATCGAATAAAATAAAATTTGAGAAATTAATACTGCCTTATTTAAACTGATGTTTTTTGTTCATATTTAATTAACAACCAACGTGTATTATACTTTTGTTACTTTTTTAATTGTTTTTTTTTTAAGTTGTTTTTCCATATAGGTACAAAAACGCTCGACTCGATTTAAAGCGACACTTTTGGGTGCATAGGGTAACGCTTATTTGAATTGTAAAATGCCCTTTCATTAAACACAAAGCAAAAATGTTTTCGTTTGTCCCGATTTTTTTGCTTTTTTTCACAAATCCTTCTTTAAAATATTTAAATAATCAACATCTAACAAACTGAGAATTTCCAGCACCGGCGCCCTAAACCTTATCGCTAATGCTACCATGTTTGAAATTTTATCAACATGTTTTTGTAATGGAATCATGTGCCACTCTTTCTCCATACAAAAAGTCGTCTACCTGAGAGAATTATATTGAATTTTGGCTGATTCATAAATATTACGAACACTTCGTGACGTACTCTTTCTACGCATACTCGAGTCGTAATTTTGTTATATTTTTATACCTTCCGATGTGAGTGATGTTTATACGTTCCGAATGGAATTTTACGATTGTTTCTGAGGGTACCTGAGTAATGTCACTTCCAATATTTTGCGAATTTCATTATTTATCCGATATGATACTCAGATACTTCAAATATGTCATGTATGTATTACTTGAGATAAATTAAACCTTTTGCTTTGCGACGTTAAACGCGAATGTACCGGTATTTTGTTCAGACTTGCTTAACAAGCACAGACGATGGGTCTTGAATTTAATAACTGCTTGTATCAAAGTGAACCTATTTGAGCTAAGGGGAATCCATTCAAATTAATAGCTTCACTGGTTCAATACCTTGTCTATCTATGCGCCAGTTTAGAATCTAACAACATCGGTCTCATATTCAAAAGTAGGATAACTTTTGAAAGTAGTTGTTACTACAAGCTCAATAAGTTATTTAGTAAAAGTGGCTTGCAACGGAAAACAATAACCAGTCCATTTAAGTAGCTGATAGTCCCAGCATTTTCGATGATACCCGTATTTAGACGGTGCCGAATGGGGGCTGTGATGGCATCACGTGATGTATGGCTACCGTTAGATTCACTCGTATTATAGAGTCAGGTCCAGCTCGTAAGATGTTCGATTCCAATCCGAATGCTCATTGTTGCTGAAGAGAACGACCCAACCTGCAAACCAGGTTTATAAAAAGTGTAAAAAATTTCAGTTCAACTATATTTCCAACAAAATAAGGATTGACTCTCAACCTGAGAGAAAAGGAGATTTGGTAAGAAAGTATTTATTAGTGTCAGCCGAAGCCAACTTTGACAGTCTTACTTGTTTTTGCCTAGGAAGCAATCTTTTCAATGGTAAGTTCTCTTATGAATCAAATAAAAACAACAAATATTCCGTGTAGTGTGGAGACGGATTATTAAAAATTTACATCCCCAACAGAGTGCAAGTGCAGTTCAGAGTTCATAATTAAAAACACTGTTTCTTCAGTTTTTAACTGAGCATGCTTCCGTTTTATTAGTGAAAGTTTCATACTTAGTAATCTATTAAATATTTTTGCTAAAGCGTTGGTTAGTGATTAGGAAAGAAGAAATAATGTTGTATGAAATAATGTCAACATACTTAAAACAAATATCCTCAGAACATGATTAAAATAAAAAATAAAATTGTTCCCAAACTGCTCGAGTAAAAGTTTTGAAAAACCGATTATCACAATAACTATTGGTGCTGTTCCTAACTAATAACGACAATGAATACATTTTAAGCAACCTCATGTTTACGTGGTTCCAAAAGAATGTTGAATCCATTTTCTATCTTCAATATAATATCAGCTTGCAACTTAAAATCGGCTTCTTTTTCATTAGAATGAACAACATAGTTACGAATAATAGTTGACAGAAGTACTTTCAATTTAAGCATGGCATATTTACGACCTACGCAACTCCTAGGGCCCGCACTAAATGGAATGAAACTGTAATAGTGACGGTTTGCCGCCCGCTCTGGCAAAAAGTTATCTGGGTCGAACTTATTTGGATTTGGATAAATATCAGGACGACGATGCACACAGTATTGGAGTAACACGACAGTTGTTCCTTTTGGTACAACATATGGACCAGATACCAATTTCACATCACTGTCCAATCGTCTTGCGATAAGTGGTACTGGAGGATACATACGGAGAGTTTCTAAGATAACTCTTTCTAAATATTTCATTTCCATTGTATCGGCAAATGTACAATCACGTAAAATATCATCACCAAATATAGCCTTTTGCTCGGCATAGACCTTCTCCTGGATATCTTTGTGTATACCAAGCATACACAACGCAAAGCTTGAGCCAGCAGATGTAGTGTCGTGTCCCTACGTGAAGTAAACTTGTAAGGGAATCATGAGAAATTAAAAAAAAAATGTATTAATTGCACCTCAAACATAATGGTATTAACTTCGTCCATAATATCTTTGTCATTCCATTCAATTTCAGTATTCTTTGACATTTCCAGCATAGAGTCCAGCAGTGCCAAACGCCGTTTTGCGCCTTTTTAAAGGAAACTATTTAAAAAAAAAAACTATTTCGTCCATGCAGAATTACATACCAACATCATTTTCATCAATATCATCCAAATCATCACGTAAACCTTCTTTTTTACTTTGAGCTCTCACATTGGCTGTATCTTCGCTCACGTCAACAATTGCGCGGCTTTCAACGTTAAAATTACTCTTTCTATCAGTTACAACATTTTTTGTCATTCCCAAGATAATATCCATCATTCTGTCACCTTTTTCACGCAATTTCGTAAACTTATAAATTGGATCTAATCGCAGAAACAGATTAACCTGACGCTTGTGAATAATATCACACATGTCCACGACAGCCTGTGCATATTCAAAACTTTTATTTCCTTCTGGAATTTTTTTCACACCCATTGCAGTTGTTAGCAGGATTTCTACAGTTGTCTGAGACATGTAGTCATGCACATCAAATTCCTTTCCAGCTTCTTTTGCCATCCGTTCTACGACCGCTTTCGAATGCTCAACAAATGTGGGAACAAAACTCTTCAATATACTTTGATGGAAAGTGGGGGCAATCATTTTTCGGTGATGACGCCAATGATTACCTTGGCTAATGAGCAGGCCATCGCCAAACCAAGGCTTGAAAAATCGATATTCTTCAGCTTTTTGCAAGTGGTTGTTGCTGCTCAAAATTATTTCAATATCAGATGGATTTGTCAGGAACACCAATTGCACATTACCAAGCCAGGCGCGTAGAGTTTCACCGTACTTATTGAGATACCCCAAACCAGTAGCCAGAATTTCTTAATTTGAAGTTACTCAAAAATGTTAAAAAGTAAATACCTTTACAATATTGAACTTACCGGCGTTCGTTAGACCAAACATTAAATGAGCGTGTCCCACTAGAGGTAGCTCGGGTGGTGCTGGTATATTTTTAGTCAATCGGTATTCCCTCGTATTGCGATGCCAGTACTCATAAAGAGCTATCGCAATTATTGTACCAACAAAAACGGTTAATATTGGATTCATGCCAGAAGCAGTAGTCGCTTGTTCAAGAGTTTCCTTAACCGTTTCCACACTCATTTTTTTTTTAATTTTGCAATGAACAATTTAAGTTCAATCCGTAATCCCTTTACCTCAACGATAATATCGTTGTCCTGTTTTGCTTTGGGGAGCTGTATGTTGCTCGAGTTGCGCTTCGAACTACACTGGCCAAATCTACACTGGACTTTATTATTTTATTATTTTGCATTGCTCAAATTCTTTAAAATTTCAATATGCAAAAGTAAAGTCAATTGATTCATTTAAAATGTCATTAAGTTCTTATATACTTCGCATATAAAACATCGTAGTTGTGTTCAAAATTTAATGGATTCCATTTGTACTATTTCCATTAAATAGAATATTTGCATATTAAACTGACAAACTCATACACTTTGTAAATGCTATTTGTGGGTATTTTTTAGAAACGGAAGCAACAATTTTCTAGAGCGAAGACAACCCATGCATTTACATAATTAATGTAAAACAAACAGTTCTTCAATCAAAAAATTCTAAATAGGGACTTAGTGTCGGAAACATTTAATGAGTTTAATAGGGCGGTGCAATTTCTTCCATTTCAATGTGCAGCAAATTCTTGCATACGCACATTATTTCCTGAGTTAACTAACTAGTAATTTGTTAACTGCACATTTTGGTTACGAATGAATATAGTGATCAGAACCTTCTAATCTTAACAAACGCAAACGGCTACATAATAGACCTTCAGTGACTCATCGTTAAAAAAACAACAATTTTATTTTATAATTCTTAATTATTTAATTTTAAATTACTTTTTCCATTTAACACTTAAACTTAAAACTGTAATAAAAATACCACAAATGTAAAAATTTCAAAATTCGTGGTATCATATTATATTTTTTTGTATCCCCGGTCTAGACCTCGCCTTCGATACATTGGTCACCAGTTTTATCTCTTAACCTTAATCTATAGAAGCGTACATTTTATACGAAATTTTAAAGAACTTATGATAGTCACGTTTCGTGGCCTCAGAGCAGCCCGAAGCGCATTCAGTCCATGTTTAACGAGGTAATTAAATTTGGTTTTGTGTATATTAATTTTTGGAATGCTTTAATACAAAATTTCAGGAATTTTCCATGAAAAACAAAAGCGATTATGCTAATTTCAGTGAAATAGACTTAAAAGTTCCAAGAGAGCTATCCCAAGTAATTGATCGATTATCGAAACATGACAGCACCCGAACTTTTTTCCGGGTTTTCTCAAATTCAATATCGTTGTGCACCTGACGTTTAAAATAATATCCGTTAAGTCGAGAGTAAACGATTTATGTGAAGTACTCGAAATTATTGATGGATCTAGCGAAAATTTTAGTGTTATGGCAATGGCCCAACTAGACCCTAAATTTCCCCAATCTACGTCAAAGGCTACTGAAGTTATGATGATCACAGACAGATGGCTGGATAGATTTTTTTTTAATGTTTTGTTTATTTGATTCTATACATATATCCCCAAGAAATATATTGTGGAAAACGATTATTTCTATGGATTACATACTCCTCACAACCTGGAATACCTCCAGTCTATTACTTATGGCTATTAAAAGAGTACTTAAATAGACGATCACCGCCGACTTCATAATACAAATCATTTAAAGATTAATAGTAGCTAATAATTCATAATTTTTATTAATATTTTATTCTTTAATACTTGCAACAAACTGATTTGTCGATTCTCATCGTTCATGCGAAATATCAAAGGTAATATTTTTAGTTTTAAATCTTAATTTACAGACAAAAAGTCATAAAAAAGTTTTGATCTTCATGAACAAACGGACATTTGTATTTAGATTTCTTATACATGGCGCCAATGAAATGGGATACCTATTAAAACACATTCCGATATAATCAGCATCACCACATGAATAGATTTAGCCATGTCTGTCCCTAAGTCCCTCCATCTATCCGTATCCAAAACATAGAAAGAAAGGCTTGAGGTAGATCCACGAAATTTGGTACACAGATTTTGATCGCCTTTTGGATTTGGTTAATATGCTACATCCATTTCGAGTACCTCAAGAGCAACTATTTATACACATATTTATTCAAAATTATAACCCTACTGCAGCCGTTAGTATAGACATTTTTCGATGAAATTAAGTGCTAAATTAAAGAAAAGAATATGATCAGAGCACTTATAAACTGCAATAAGCCGCTTTGTGCAGAAATTCCAAAGTTATCATTTAAATTTAACGAAATTTCATTATATAGTGCACATGAATATAATAAATGTGTCATGTGGTCCCAACGGAGGCTTTAATGCTGAATTACACTTAGCTCTCATTAAAATTTTAATGAAATTTCGTTACACGCTGAACATAAATATAATCAATGCGTGTACCAAAAGTGTACTTGATTGTATAAAAATTAGAAGAACCTCCAGTGCGCCTATATGGTCTCAAAAGAGGCTTTCATGTTGAATTATGCACAGATTAAAAAGAAAAATTTGTTTTCTTTTAAATTGAACGGAATTTCAGTATTGAGTGAACATAATTATGATCAATATGTGTTATTAAATAGGTTTGATTGCATGAAAATTAGAGGTTCCTTCAGAATTGATTGAAAATAAATATAATCAATGTGTGTACCAAACATCAGCTTGATTGTATGAAAGTTAGAGGGATCTTCAGTACACCTTCGTGGTCGCACTAGAGGCTTTACTGCTTAATCATGCATAGGTTACATTTAAATTTTACAAAATTCCAGAATAAAATGAACATATACGTAATTAATGTGCGTACAATTGATTCATTTAAATTAGACACCTATATCATCCACATAAACGGAGTAAAAAAAAATCTACCACAATTAACGAACTTAATCCAGAGTAATTTACTTTTTATTTAATTATCCGGCGACTTCAATTATTCTGCCGACCTAAGCGGACTCTATCCTTTTTACTTGTCTGTTCTACAAACATNAATAAAATGAACATATACGTAATTAATGTGCGTACAATTGATTCATTTAAATTAGACACCTATATCATCCACATAAACGGAGTAAAAAAAAATCTACCACAATTAACGAACTTAATCCAGAGTAATTTACTTTTTATTTAATTATCCGGCGACTTCAATTATTCTGCCGACCTAAGCGGACTCTATCCTTTTTACTTGTCTGTTCTACAAACATTTCTTCAAAAAACATAAAGTCACAAATTATTTCTATGCATTACATACTTTGTCTACTGGACATAATAAAAATTGGAATGAGAATCAAATAAACGCTGTTTACGAAGTGACATTCATTGAGAATAAGAATAAAGGTGCGACATGATATGCATAGGAAGGACTAATCAATCACTGGGAACTAGGATAAATGAACATTTAAATTATATACAAAAGAATGAAAACAGTTTTGCCTTATAACAGCATGCTATAACTTGAGATACAAACCTGACTTCAAAAACTAAAAAATCTTCGACACCGAGTAGAAAGAGTGAAAATGATTGACAATACGAAATTTAAGTATGCAACGAAACTACATGATAAACATAAACAGGAGAGAACACACAGACATCATAAAAGCAGAGTATGCTGTCATCTTAAAACATAACGTTACACTTTAATTAACCAACGATTACCTTTTACCAATTTTCGCAATTAAACATATTTATTATCAAATATCTATAAATTCTATATTTGTTTAAATTTTATGTTCAAAATATTTTCCTTGTAAATTTTTAGTATTAAAGTGCAAAAACACTACATATTCCAAAAGCCATATGAGGCTGCGCGCTAAAAACGACAGTTTATTAGTAATAAATAATTGTTTTACAACAAGATGATGGACGATAGAGTTTACAACGGTAAGTAAATTAGCAGTAGAAAACATCATATAGGATAAATTTATGCTATTTTCAATTAAGTCTTTTTTATTGTTTATTGGAATACTAGCTCTATCCGACTACGCGTTGCCCTGTTATGCATATAATTTAAAATCTTAACAAAAAGGCATTTTTGATATATCAAATCTATACAATTCATCAAATTGAAAATTAACAAAATTATCCCTACACATATGTCATTTGAATATAAAATATGTAGAAAATATAGATAAACCTAGTTTATGGTGGAATAAACTTGTTTCTTCATTTGTGATATTAAACAATATTGCAAACGATTTTCAATTGAACAATAATTTTGTAATTATTATATATCAGCATTAAATAAAATCTACAAAAGAAACTCAGAAACAGAGAACTGATTCAATGATATATTAATACTAAATGTAATGCTAATAAATATACAACAATTTTTGTGTTCGTATCTGGTGCAAGAACAAATTTTCCAACTCGTGAGAACCCAAAGTACAGTCCATGTGTGGAGCATGGATTTATCAAATTTAATCCACATACTTGCAATGATTGTTCCTGTGCTTCGTTAATGGTCATTGGAATTACATATCGTACAGGAAACTGAAGAAGTTTCAATACAAATAAAGTATCCGTTTTCGTCTTGGGAATGCGTTGTATTAAAAGATGTTCCCTCTGATGTATTCCATTTAAAATGGTTGCTTCAATTATGTTAGTCATTAATTTTTTTACTAACAGCCTAGTCCCATTTCATAGTCGCTTAGAATTAATATTTCTTAAAAGCATGAATTTAAAACCAATTTTCAAAAATGAAATATGTGCTGGCATTCCTGATAGATCGAATGTATTTAAAAATTCTCTTTGATAATTAACTGATTCATCATGATTGACAGCAGCACCTATTGTATTCATTTTGAATGGTGTAGTTTATTGAATTCACATCAATGTTCTTGGTTGCCAATATATCACGCTCTCTAATACATTGATTATTTTTATCATTTTGCTATAATTTTGGAAAAACTGTGACAATAAATTCATCACTGCCATTGCAATACAGTGCGAGGATTCGTCCATTAGTATTTTACCATTCCCAGTATCAATATTGTTTTGTTAATCGTTCAAACGATTTATCTTATTTTAATTGAACAAAAATAATGGTCTATAAAGATATTTTCTCCACATACCGCCATAATACTGATGATTTGAGACATGCATTCAATCCATCTGCAGGTATTGAACGTGGTATAACTGGTAAAGTTTGTCGAAAATCACCAGCTATCAAAATAAGTGCACCACCAAAAAGCTGCTAATTTCCTCTCAAATCTTTTAATGTGCGAATGACTGCTTTCAATGATTTGTTCTGTGTCATGGTGCATCCATCCCATATTATAAGTGAAAAGATCTTAATATTTTACCCATTCCAGAGTGTTCACGCCAACAACGCGTGAAACAGCGCCAGCATATCGCTGGGACGCAAGCAACATCGGTTACCAAGCCCGATAGGCAACATAGGTTGCCAGCGTAAACACGGCAACACACTCAATGTTGAGAACGCAATTCGTAGGAAACCGAATGTGCGAATGTGCGAAGGGACAACGCAAATCCAACGGTAAGCTTATGTATTCTAATACATAAGAAACAACGCGCACCGGCGCCCTGTTGATATTGAGAAGTTCTTTTATTCTTTCTTTTAGTAACCACCAACGCGGTCACACGCTGTGAGAAAAAGCTGCACCCCACACCACATAAGGTAAGCAATGTTCCAATTGATACCTGTGACGACAATTGCTTCATTAAAACCCTGTTACAGAAAACACAACCACAACTGGACAGACTTTCAGTGCAATCACAGAGAATTTGCTAATATTACAAGTTAGAGTTTCAAAAATCTGTATATTTAATGACAATTTCAGTGTATGTGCTGCTCGACCATCACATAAAAGAGTTGCTGCATTTGAAGATGATGCACTAGCATATAATTTTTTGATCTTATAGTGGCCAGTATAGTTGAAATAAGAAAAGCTTGGCGAGTGCCTCCAGGCATCTAAGAAATATAAACCACAACTTTTGTTGGATATTGCATTTATAATTGAGTCACATGCTATTCGTTGTGCTAATACGAATTTTGCAAAATTAATTCGAATAAATGTTTGTAGTTCGTTAATAGGATAGTGTGTTCCTCATTGTATATCACAATCGAGAATGTCATTACTAGATCCCAATTCTGTGAGCGATATTTTGGCTTTTGTCAGACATACATCCTCAATTAGAGTCAATGCTTCGTTGTACATATTGAATGTTGTGATTAGCATTTATTCTTCGTTTGCGTTGTGAAATATCTTCACTCATACAGTCTTTATATTTTCCTCAAAGATCCTTTGGCTTAGCCTAAAAATATTTAGTTAGTATGATGAAAAGCAGTGTAGGTTTTAGCTGCAGTTGAGCTATATTAGAAACACCATGGAGTGAAATATCCCAATCCCCATGGTTTTCTAAGAGATGTAATTTCAGGCAACCCTCACGATGTATATTGCACGCAGGGCAATAGACTTTTTTTATTCTCGATATGCTGGTACACGAACAATGATTAGTAAAAATCTCTTGTAAAACCATTCTACATTACATAGATATACAGTGTCCAGACGACCCTATGCATCTATTGAATATATATTTAGGTGTCCTTGTAGTGCTTTACCTTGTTTACGACGCTGAAATTTTCTTTTTTGTGTATTCCTCGTAAAATAAAGTAGTACTTCAGAGAACAGTAGTGTCCTTGCCAAGGATTCATTTCTACATAATTTGAGAAGTTCAGTTAAGGTTGTGGCGTTGGGGACATTGCTCTTGCATGTTCATTTTTCGATGTAAAATACACACGCTGTCCACTTGCAAGATGTACTGCTAAATGATGCAATTTGGATATCGCTTATGCCTAGAAAATGATAAATATGCTTAACAGCCTCATTAGAATTTATGTATCGTCTCAGTTTATATTTGATGACTTCATCCTTAGATGGAGATGTATTTTCCACTCCAAACACTGGAATAGCGCTTCCTTTGTTCAAATATTTGCTAATATATTTTATAGCTTTCACTGAATAACAGTACTCAACATCTATGTGCGCGTAGTGTATTTTTAATTTATTGGATTTCCCACCATCGTCTGTAGATCGTCGGCGATAGTGGGGATAGTGGGGATATCCATCATTGCCTGTAAAAGTTTCAGCAAGATAGTCTCTAGGATATCGATTTGTGCACTTTCCATCTAACATGCATGGTGAATTATTATTTAGTGAGTCACATGGATCAAGGATCATATTTTTTGAGACAATACCGTAGAATGCTTTATCAATTTCAATATCTGGCATTTCTGCAGATATGATGTCATCAATTCTGTTGGTTCTTTTTTGTCATTCAATGGAATACATCCAACAGTGTGTCTCTCCAAATACAATAATTGAAAAAACATAAATAAACGATTCCATATTTTACTTACCTTGTGATTTATATTTTTTACAACTCTTATTATGGGAATGTTATTTTTGACAGCAAAATTATAGGTGGCAAATATTTCCAATTATTCTTCAGCTTTCAATAAAAAATCGCAAGAACCTTCCCTATATGTCTAATAATTTCACGAATTTTGACAGTGACTGGATGTATGGTTTTTCAATCCACCGAGTAAAAACATATAGACACACGTTCAATATATATTTAAGGATATCAATAAATAGTAATTGTTAATGTTAAACAACAACAATAGTTATTGCATTACTTATGTGCATAAATTGCGTGAGAAATTATAACTATCCTAGTTGTTTGACAATTAAACGACTTGCTTTGGCTTAAGCCTTCCGCCTGCACCTGGTTTTAAACCTGTGACCTGTGCAGTCAACCATCGCATCATGCGAACTTGTCTACTGCGCCACCTGTTAGACGATTATGCAATCACTATTTTCTTAATAATTTTTGATTTATACAATATCTGTTGGTATGATTATAACTGCAAACTTCCATATTCCATATACCCTCCATATTAGCAATGCTTGTTCTGCAATAATAAAAAATAGTTTAAGGCAATTGCGCCACTTGCTCACTTCTGCTTTTCTGCTTATTCATAACTTGTGTTATATTTGCTATTTATAGTAGTTACATTGTACTGATTTATTATTTTTAATTTTAATTTTCCATGATTTCAAGCGATATACCTAGGTCACCAGTGTAGGTAACATCTTTACTTCATTTTAATTATTTAATAAAGGTCTGTTGAACATTATGAGTAAAATGAAGTTGAAGTTTCAACCCTTACTTGATTTGCTGTTGACTGTTATATATTAAAACAGTTATTGCTGTTGTCCAGCCTACGCCACATATAAAATAAACAATAATTTAGTCCCTTCTGGTTCTAAAAATTATGTTTTTATAGATTAATCATATTAACCTTTTCTACATGACTTACGGACATTTTGAGGTTCATTTTTGGAAATTGATTTGATAATTCCTTTGCTTATATTGGTTTATAATTATTCCAACTGAATTCCAAGAATTTTTGTGTTTCTTGTAGATCTATTGACAAATCGATTCTTCTGGCTTCGATGTTGTTGCTTGGATTAGACTGTGTTCCAAATTTTACTGCTGCTGGGATTTAATCTATGGCAAATAAACACTACTGCTATGCTAGATGTAGTGTCGTGTACAGCAGATGGGCCATCATCTGTGTTCCAGGCTTACAACCCAAACCATATTTTCCCCGAACTTTGACAATGCATTGCAATTTAAGTTTTATTCTGCCCAGAGCTACTAACCTTGAATATTACAGATTCGAAGAATCTGTCTTGGCCTGAGTTTATTTCTAGTAGAATGACATACCAACACACCCACGTTTCAATCCATTAATGCTATCAATTCTCTTCGCTGGCACAAACCGATAACTTCTTGTAGTTGACGTTGGTTCAACTGTACCAATAGTTTGTAAATAGTTAAAAAATCATTAATTTCATCACACTTGGCTAGTGGAATGAATCTTACAGCTTTGTTAAGTGAATTTTTTATTACAATATTCGAATATTTTTCTCTTTCTTTGCGTTTTTGAGCATTATCTCATTTCGGGAAAAGTTTATTGCTCTGAATTTTTATGTTACAATTTTAGATTCACGAGCTTTTTTCGTCCATAATATTGGTGATCTTGATGCATTGGAGTACCTTCGACTAGATCCAGTAAATTGGTTTTTATTGATCCGGATTATGGAGTTGGCATTTGGCTACGTAGATTTGGTTTCCTTTCCGTTTGATGGTAGAATCCATTAATTTGTGGAATATTTACTAAATACTAAATGGATTTAAGCGTTGATTTTACATAAATATAGTACCATTGTCGGGCACATATAGCTGCATAGTGCCACATTGGGACTTTGAACAATGAATCACTTGCTTACTAAAAGAGGAAATTATGCCAGGTAACTATCGAAAAACTTCTTCACAAAAGACTCGGCAACCACAATTTCGAATGACCTTGCTGTATAATGCCCAGTGTTAAACTTTCTAGAGCCTTGTAGACATATAAGCCAGTTCAGCTTTTTTCATGCAATATACGCAAAAACACTGCGGAAAAAGCCAACTAAACCACATCTACATCAATCGATGGACAACGCTCGCTCGAGAACCATACAGAAATTCATGGAGGAACAGGAATCAACAAAAGTAAAGCATAAATGAGTCGGTGCATCAAGCAGTGAACCTTTAATACGAACAGACCTAAGTTCTTTCGAGATTTATATGTTAGTAGTGGCGAATTCTGCTTGGGCCAATACATCAAAACATTATGCCACTGCGAACTTTGAACTTTGCCCGATTGAAGCTTGTGGATTGTGTTTCGCCTGCGGGTTAAAGATCCTATTATGATGATCTCTGATGATTGCGTTCAAGTATATTATTTGAGCATGTTGAAGACCGGTCGTTACACAGAGGGTGTTAAACATTGGGTTAAGAATGCATCAAATCTTTCCCAACTGGGAGGCTCTATATTGCTGTGAATGAAGTGTTCCTACACTGGTTTTAAAGGTTTTTGGAACAGCGACAATCTCGAAGGATTCACATCATATTTTGTTTCGTCAATATAAACTGTGGCTCGCTACCACAAGAAGGTGGCAAAAAAGTTGCGTGAGGTACCTTGTTACCTTGACTTAGTTTAACTATAAAATTTAAACAAATGTTATATTACTCTACATATTTTTGGCGAAGTTGTCGCAGTATTGGTTTAACGAAAAGTTATAAAACAAAATTATCCAGGTCCACAGGAAACTCAATTCTAATTTGTACGAGTCTCGTGTGTTTGGGTAAAAACCTTATTTTCGGAAATTGGTCATTTTACCAAGAGATTCGGATCTAGGGACTAAAATCTTGAGCTTGGAGACTTCTTGGTTGCACTGCATACGGATATGCTGCATGAGGCTCGAGAGCTACGTTACGATTAAGGCAACCAACATTTAATTCGACTAGATTCGAAGCTTTTGCAATTATACACCTTGAATGAGTTAATTCCTATTTTTCTATATACATAACTGAAGGTTCCAACTAAGTTTAAAATTTTTTCTTTTTCATAAATCTTAATAAATATATTTGCACAACTTTTTTCCCCTTGTATTATCGTTAACCATTTTGTCTTTTAACACTACACTTGGTAAGTAAGAGTTTAATTTTTATCATAATTGTAATCGAAAACAAACAGATTTGCAATTTTAGCGAAAGCGTTACGCCGATTTTTTATTCGCTTTTCTTTATTTTCATATCGCTTTTCAAGTGCAGACGTGACCGTCGCACTTAGGCCAACGATTGGGTCCTTTGTGCAGCCCTACCAACATAGTCGTTACTACTGGCCGGTCTATTCTGTTGAGATGCTGTAGTTAAGGACTCATGATTTTTTTAATTGGTTCCTCGGACAGGCCAGTGAGATTTGCGAGAACATATTTGCCGAAGTTGGTATATCTCATTCAGGATAGGTATGCTCATCGCCAGAAGATATGTGTAGTATCAATGTCATCTTCAGAGTCGAGACAAAGATTACAAATTGTCGTGACTTCCATGTTGTTTCTGTTTGCCTGAACACCTATTAGGCCGTGCCCTGTTTGCAGTGCAATTATGTTCTTCACAGTGTTTTTGTCGTAAGACAGAAAGGTCTTACTTCTTAGCGGTGAATACGCAGGCCATGTTTACCTACCTTTTGTGCTAAGGTCCTCTGTCTCAAATCTATGTGCAGTTTGCACGTTCTGCAAGGAATTTGAAGAAACTGACTTGATCCAGCTTTGTGCCGTCTCTAGCCAATGCGCCCGCCTCACAGTTGCCCTGTAAGTCCCCATGTCTTAGGATCCAACAGATTCTGGTCCTGTTATAATTTCCTATGTCGTTGAGGGATAGGATACAGGGCAGAACTGTTTTGGACTATTGAAGGGATAAGTAGATGGCTTTGATAGCCGCGTGGCTGTGGGAAAGGAGAAGAATATCTCAATTAAATATTCTGTTTTCCAGCAGTATATCAGCTATATGCTATATTGCGAGGATTTCGGATTAGAATACACTACAGTGGTCTGATATCCTATGCGGGTGTTTGATTAGTAGTTCGCGAACGTATATTCCTATGTTTACTTAACCCCCGGATTTCGAACCGTCAGTGTATGCGACAAGGTCTTTGTTCTGAATTAGAGATTCCAAGACCCATTCCGATCGAGTGCGGATAATACAATTGTATTTATGTTCACCGCAGTGAGTCATAGAGATGTAGTCGACTTCATGCGATTGTGAGAAGATTTGCAGAATTTGAGCATGCACAGATATCTTCCTGCACGTTCCTTATATCTTCTGTACGTGCTTTGTACCACGTATCTTTTTCTTTTCGCGGAAACCTGCTGTCACTCTCCAATTTCTCCAGCAGCATTGTCGGCTCCAACTGCGCCTACATAAATCTTTGCCGTTGGGTTATGCGCCTCTTTACGCAACTTCATGTGAACAGCCAAAAAGTTTATTTAAGAGAAGCAAAATGAGTGCACACTGTGTAAGTATGAGAGAAAGTGTTATTTCAGCTCTTAGATCTGTCGCTGAAATTAATGCTCTCATACATTTTCACACGTTTCAACATTTTAATAATAATAAATTGCTAGTTATAATTATTTTCCAATTGTACAAGCAAAATAATATTTAGTTTACCAATCTAGACATCACATCGAATGGGGACGATCTTCCAAATCTTCCTGTGGTACGGTTTACGTTCGAATGGCGCTCGGGTTTCTCGGAAAGGAATTCACAATTTCATTTTCAACCTTACCTAATATACTCAATCATGGAGACTTTTAACAAGCCGGAATATTATAAAGAAACAGTTCGGAAATTATCAAATAGTGAAAAAATAAATGTAACAAAAACACCACACAACGTAATGTTATATTTTGAATTGCCTGCACTCATTTTCAAAAACAAGTGTCATTCTATTCAAGGACTTGCTTTCACATTTCTTTTAACTAAAATTCGTATTGGAATTCACATTCAATGTTTATGATATGTTTAGTCATTGCGAAGTGAGGGAAATGAAACGTTTCTAGCTTAAATATTTCATATTTCTTTTCAAAGTTGGTAAATATTGTTAATAATAATGAAGGAGAGGAAACAATAAGTCATACCTTTAACTTCTGTTTTGAGGCAAACGCGGATTGGTTTGAATAGCATGCGTTTGCGTTAATTGCTGTCCTTTCGTTTAACGCTTTTATAACTAGAGAAATTGAATGAATATTTCTAATACTAACGTCAATAAAAAATAGAGCTTTGGACTCATTGTTTGACTTGATTCCGTTTATTTGATCGTGCATATACTAATGAATTAAGTGATAGTCAGGGTCATAATTACAATTAATTAATTCAGGTTTCCAATACTCTCTTACATATAGTTACGGTTCTACAACACCAGAGATTTTTTAAGCGAGTAATTTAAAATACAAAATAAATTACATTTTTATACTTAATATACATCGTATAAAGCTATGTATTTAAAACATCTTCTTTTTTACTGCTGTATACCGCTCCATATAAGCGTCATACCCATCCAACTCATTGAACTGTTTTGAATTGAATAGATTACCTTCGACCAGAAGGTTACTAATTTTGGATTCCTTTAGTAGGCGAGGTGTTAAATCATTAGCTTGCAAGCAGTTTTCTTCTAGTCTAAGTGTCTTTAGTTTTGGACATAGTGCAATTTCATCCGATATTGAGGATATTTGGTTTTGATTCAAGTTTAACTCGGTCACATATAAGTTACATGCTTCAGAAGGAACACTTGTTATTTTATTTCTCGATAAATCCAGCACATCCAGATGTTTCAACCCTGATAACATTACTGGAAACTCTTTAAGTTGGTTGTTGCTCAAGTTTACCGTCTTTAAATTTGTGCAATTTGATAATGTTTTTGGAATGCTGGTTAAATAGTTATCCATCACCAGTAAAACTTCAAGCTTCAAAAGTTCTCCAAGTATATTGGGCAATTCGGATAGCTTATTGCCACTGAGGTTAAGATGTTTTAGCAATGTAAAGCGTCCTATTTCATCTGGTATTCGTTCAAAACGATTTTCCGACAGATCTAGAGTTTTTAAAACATTGGGATAAGTTTTTAACTGCGGTGGAAAATCTTGCAGCCTCTGCTGGGATATTTTCAAGACACCCGTTTTTTGAGCAGTTTCTAAATGTTGCTTGATTTGCTTGTTTCCCATTACTGTATGCTCCACAATGAGTAATTTTTGAGAAAATTTTCAAACAAAATCCTACGAAGCTTAAATAATTATTTGTTGTGACTAACAGCTGTTCAAAAATTATATTTTAAGGCTGAGTCAGACGCAACGCAGTAAAAATCTTCAATGCAACCAAACTATCGATAGATTTATATATCGTTTTATCTAAGATAATTTCAAATACACAATTCGTATTGTACGTGCACTTAACTTAGTTGCAAATCGCACCACAAAATAAATTACTATCAATTTTGATAAAAAGTGAATAACTAAAAACTTTTTTGTTATATCAAGTCAATATTTACTGAGAGCATTTGCTAAGTTAGATGACGACAGGATGTTCCAAAGTTTTAAATACTATTTAATTTTGAGAAAATATTTCTTAAACGACAAGATATGCATATAGAATTTTTTTTTTTTAATTTTTATATTCTATGCAATCATTTCTTAAAATTCATACCCATATTTTGTTTAATCAGTTAAAAAGATAGTTGTTTGATTTGATAGATTTGATTTCAAGATCACAAGAGTGAAGGTCCACTGAATACAGCTATCAATCCCACCTTATAATTCCTTTTCGCTTTACACAGAATCGGAAAGCTTCAAATTTTTTTTTTCGAAAGCGAATTTTAATACCAAATGGCTTTCTGAAATGAAAATATGTGTATTAAGGATACCCAATGGAATATGCAGAATCTCAGTATTTTACGTAATGAAAAATATGTAAAATCACTCAGATTCTCCGTAAGTTTCACTCTTTATGAAGTACATTTTTTAAATTAGAATTACTTGAAAAAGAGCTGGTTTAAAAATGTAGATTTTCTAAGACCAAGAACCTGTCGCGGAGCTGATACTGCTTAAGCTTTTACACTGAGCTCAAAAGCTCTATTTCAAAACTTTTAAAAACCCAAAAATTAAATCTGATTTAGATGAAAATGTTGACATGATTTGATATATTTATCTAAAGTTTTAAAAAAAGTCTTGTTTTAGACGATTGCATTATATTGAATGAATTTAACCTATTTGGTTCTCAAGAATTGCGAATTTAAATATGATATCAAATGATAAAAACTTTCATCTTTCAAGTGAAATTGACCAACAGATTTCAGGAGGTTCCAGAGATCATTTTCCAAAACGAAAAAAACTACTTTTAGACGATCATAGCATAGTGTTTTTTTTTTTAAGAGGATTTAAAATAAAAAATTACTTGTAATCATAACTAAATATGAAAAAGCTTTCTGATTTTCGATTAATCTTAAAACTCATTCGTGCTATATAGTATGATTTACATTTTAAACTTAAACAGTTTCATTTGTTATCCAGGCAATAAATCTTGGTATAAATCATACCCTCCACCAAAGGATAAATTAAGTTTGTTACGAAATGGTTATTCATCGAAGGATGATTATGCACATTTAATGAGTATCTTCTCAGGAATCGTAATGGCCGTGACCATCTCTACCTGACCTGTCTATATATCTGCCTGTTTGTCTGTCGCTATGTAAACTACTATTTCAGTTTTTAAGATATGGGCATAAAACCTAACATGACCATTTTCTTGTTGTTTTGTTGTTGATGCCATTTAAAGGGTAAACTGCATCAAGGGTCGCACGTGGACAGTCTTTTGATTTTTTAAGACATAAGATTGAAATATGGGTAATAAATTTATTCAAATGAAATTTTATTTTTCTGCGTACTGTTATGGCCCATTTACACCTTTGTACAGCTGGGAAACGTGCTTCCATAATGTTGTAATACAATCAAAATCTTTCGATTGCAAAGTTTGAAAATGAAGCCACCAATACATTGTGTAAATTCAAGAACACACAGTAAAAAACCAGTGTTGGTTGGCGATCAAAATTAGAACATGTTGAAGGCAATCAGCTTGGAGTAGTTTTTGATAGCTTCCTTTAAAACCTAACAAAAGTTCAGAAATATATATTCGTAAAAATTCTTTAAGGAAAATTTGGACAATGCAAGTTAAATGTAAGAATATCATTTGAGCATTGTTTATGTAAGAAATACTCATTATTGGTAATGTAGGATGTAGGATGCAAGCAAACTGGTCACTTAGAACAAAGTTTTTCAATGAAAAACCTTTGTTTTTTTATATATTTTGGAAATTGATTTTGATGAAGGGTGTGTGATTTTTAGCTATGACAATAACAACTCTTAATAACATAACTATTTTTTAACGGGACTTAAAACAAAGTAATGTAATGTAAAGTAATGAAAAAAAAAAATATAAATACGTTTGCTTCTCAACCAAAAACGATATTAGATCTAGTTTATTCGTGTTTTATGAATTAAAGTGGAATTGAATTGAGATAATGAATTCTGTTCAATGCAGCAACCAAACATGCATGCATTCAAACAAAGCCTAAATTACATTAAAATATGGGCCACTTCTGAATATTTTTTGACACATCTATCACCCTGTTAACGCATCTAGTTGGCAAAAATATTTCAGAAGAAAGCAAAGTAATATTTTTTAAAATGATACATAGTTTATTTATTGTTAATGAAAGCGGGTAAGTCAACAAATATTTATTTTCTAATTGCACTTTTTGATTATTTGATGCTAAATTCAAGAGATGTGTTCTTAGAGAAGCATTGGCGATCCGTCGTATCACGGTCTGTGTGTGATTATTTTTTGGATGCTCAAAGAAATTCTCCATATGTAAATAATCTACAAATATTTTATTTGTAATTGTTTTTTATACTGAATATATGCATTTGCAGGATGTTCCACCTGTCATTGCAACACCACATTATTATCTTATAATAATACAACGTAATGGTGTGTCACTTGTTGCAGCTTGCAAACAAGAAGTGCCTCCATTGTTTGTTATAGAATTTTTGCATCGGGTGGTAGACACTTTTATTGACTATTTCGGAGATTGTTCAGAAAATACAATCAAGGAAAATTATGTGGTTGTTTATGAATTGCTGGACGAAATGCTCGACAACGGGTTTCCTTTGGCGACCGAGAGTAATATTTTAAAGGAACTCATAAAACCACCAAACATTTTACGAACTATTGCAAACACGGTAACAGGTAAAAGCAAGTAAGTAAAGAAATATATATAAATTATTTGATCCATATATAGGACCAGTTTTCTACACATTGTCATATTCGTTTTATGCTAAAGTTTTATTTTCAGTTTTAGCATTTTAAAAGGTATTGATTCACTTAAACGAACCATTCGCTTTTAATTAAATTTGTAATATGACTTACTCAAACCCAAAGAAGTTGGATAGTTAAAATAGCCTCTAAAACAAATACACGAGAATATAAAAATTGCCTTAAAAACTTGTTTAAATAAGCCTAGCTAAATTAATATATGCGTTTAAGATTTTTAAATTATGACTTATGAATGAAATGTGTCGTTACCATACTGTTTGTTTTTCGTGATGTACAGAATTTAAAGTTTTGTTAGAACTAACATAAACGAATTGGAGGTCTTAATAGTTATGGTAACCAATTTACCACATAGAAATAATCATTTCCGGCATGTTTCTTAGAGACAAATTCATAGAGAAAAAAATGAAGAACAAAAAAATTACCCTAAGCTCTGTCTATTTGTCCGACCGTTACATCGCATTATAAGCGGAGCAAATTTTTGAGTAATGAAATTCTATTTCTGAACATTTCGAAGCAGAAGTTAAACGTGATTTGGCAAAAAAAAAGTCCATAATCTTGGACACTTCACATAAATCGTTTACTCTCTAATAAACTGAAATGAGAATAAAACAGATTCTTGCGAAGTTGCCAAACTTGGTTATTAAAGCGGTAAATATTTTCCAACTTTCCACTTTTTCCTCCTTTTTCACTTATATTCTCTTTAAATACATTTGTGCCATTGTAAATACTTTTGTGCCATTGTAAATACATTTCATATCTGCCATCATAAAATTATGAAATTTGAACGAAATCGGTCAAGTTACCCTAAACCTCTCATAGACAGAACATCCTAGAACTTACTAAAGAAATGTTTGTTTGCAAGATTTTTACTATTTGCAGTTAAAGTTTTGTGGATGTAGTACTTTTTACCTATTTTAAAAACCCTTCCAAAATTGGCGTAATCCGTCCACAATTTTAAACACCTCTTATCGTCTCAGAACTCGCAAAATCTTAAATTGGTGCTGTATCTTTTGTAGTAAGCGTTCGCTATTTTCTTTATAAAAAATTAAAATCTTTTAAAACCCGCGAACATGGATCTATTTTGCCTAAAATCATATTTTTTAAATATTTGCATAAGAAGATATATTTGGTATAATAAAATAAATTTGAAAATGATCAAATTTATAAGGTGCGCTTAAAATCATATCAGTACCATCAGGATGTCTGACCATTTTATTACTCTTTTTTTATTTCTAATACAGTACTCTACCTGGAACATAAAATAAGTGTTCCATCGGTTCCAAGTTAATTCAATATCGAGTTGTTTGTAAAACTTGCGTAATTGTAAAATGCTAGGCTCCACGTATTATCTTCTTTTGCAGAATCTACCCGATTTATTGTATTATTCGCTGAAAATATTACTGTCTCTGAGCATTTACTATATTATTCCTTCCTTCTTAATAGAGTGCTATTTCATACATTCGCATTTCTTGATTTATTTTTAGTACAGAAAATCATGTTTTAAAAGTTATATTGATAAAATTTGAAAAGTGTCTAGAATAAAGAATATTTTATCACCTTTATGCCTTGCAAGTATAGTTCTCATGATATATTGTTTCTTTTTTTATTTATTTGTTGAAATTAAATAATATTGGCTTCAAAAATAATTACAAACACAGTAGTTTAGTTTTATCTCAGAAGTAATTTGAATTTACATAGTTTGCGAGGTTTACGTAAGCTTTACCCAAGTAGATCCATAACCTTTGTTCATGCCAAAAACTTGTGTAAGGCAGCCCGAAACTCAGGAGAATACACGGTTGCATCCAGATGCCGAAAATGCAAAGATCAACACAACACCCTCCCACATCAAGTTGCCGATTTCTTTGAAGGATCAGACGAAGAGGTTGGAGGAGGAGAAGAATACAGCTGGGACTAATGCGTTAGCGCACCCACTACGGCAATACACCACCGGATGATTGGAGTGCTGTCGAAAGGTAGACTATCCGTCCAGCCGGAAACGAAGAAGATCATGGCGCGAATGCCCGACGCACCCATATGAAAGCATTACGGACGCTCATGTACCATAAGTGGGAACATTGTGCCAAACCGAAACCGAGTACATTAACATCCACGGCGGCTACTATTGCAGGACGGTAAATCACATCTCATAAAGGCACTGTTAAATCTATGAATCAGCAAACCCGCATCGAAGAGCTCCACGTGCGACATCTAGTACTCCAAAACGAAGAGAGGCACCCGTGTACTACAATACTATGAGTATTTTCTTTTTTTTTCTTTTACTATTTGAAATCTTTTATCAAATCTATAAGTAGACGGTGTTACCGATTCCAGGAGAGCTCTTGTGTCGTTAGACCTTCTATATAAATGATAGATTGTATAGTAGGGGACTATTTTTAAGAGTAGTGCTGTCAATGCAACTAGTTTGAGATAAATCAATAGTCATGAGCCTGAATAGTCGACTAAACTTAATAAAATACCATTGAAATAAAAGGGATAACAAACATTAAGTTACTGTATCCTTTAGTGTAAGCACAACATTACCTTCTGGGCAACTTTCGGCAATTCCTTGGCGGAGAAGTGGAGTTCGTTACACCAATAACGAAGCTTACTTCGATGTGATTGAAGAAGTGGACGCAATTATTGATAAATCAGGTGCAACAGTTTTTGCAGAAATTCAAGGATATGTTAGTATATTATATCCGTACAAAAAATAATTATTAATGCTTTAATGTAGGTGGACTGTTGTATAAAGCTATCTGGAATGCCTGATTTGACGTTATCCTTTATGAACCCGCGTTTATTGGATGATGTGTCCTTTCATCCATGTGTGCGATTCAAACGTTGGGAAGCAGAGCGTTTACTTTCGTTTATACCACCAGATGGAAACTTTCGTCTTATGTCATATCACATAAGTTCACAATCGGTCGTTGCGATACCAATATACATTCGGCATAATTTTTCAATTAAAACTGGAGAACAAGGACGAATAGAATTAACTGTTGGGCCACGCACAACCTTAGGAAGAACTGTCGATAAAGTTAAACTTGAAATTTCAATGCCGAAGTGCGTTTTGAATTGTATATTAGCACCCAACCAAGGTAAATACACGTTTGACTCTGTATCAAAAACATTATGCTGGGATGTTGGTCGAATTGATGTTGCGAAATTGCCAAACCTTCGCGGAACTGTAAGCTAAATGTCCTATATTATAACATTTATATATAATTTTAATTTTTAATTTATTTTTTGATAGGTTTCAATTGCGCCAGGAAGCACAAATATTGATTCCAATCCAACAATAAATGTTCAATTTGTAATCTCGCAGTTAGCTGTATCCGGCTTAAAAGTCAATCGTCTGGATATGTATGGTGAAAAGTACAAACCATTTAAAGGCGTTAAGTACATAACAAAAGCAGGCAAATTTCAAGTTAGAATGTGAAATTTATAAACGTTATAAGATGTAAAGAATTTAAGAACAAAATTAGATTAGGTCGTCAATAAACATCATGAGTTCTTTAAATTGCTTGACTTCTTCATCTTTTGTTGATAATTAGAGGTACCTACAGTACACCTATGTGGTCTCAGTAGAGGCTTTAATGCTGAATTATGCGCAATTATCTTTCATTCAACGAAATTTCAGTATTGAGTACACAGAAATATGATCAATGTGAGAACTAAAAATTGGTTTGATTGTACGAAAATTAGGGGTACCTCCAGTACACCTATGCCGCCCCAATAAAGCCTTTACTATTGATTTATTCAAATCAGACACCTATGCGATCCGCAAAAGGAAGAAAAAAAATTGGCCTTATTAATGAAATTCCAGGTTAATTTAAGGTACTGCGCTTTCCCAATTATTATTATTTAATCATCAAGCGACGTGTATTATATTGTCGGCCTAATCGAACATTAACCTTTTTACTTGTTTTTTTTTTTTTTTTATTATTATTTTTGCATCCATTTACTAAAAGAAAATAAGTAATTTTGTTACAATAAAAGTAATATAAATTGTTGAACTTCATTAGGAGTAAGAAAAACAAAACCCAAACATTCACTTAATGAACAACATCATACTTTATTCTTGTTGAAAATGTCGAATTATGTCCATGATTATTTGCAGAAAGCATTAATTTCTTGTTTTCATTTGAAGAAAAGTGCCGGAGAGTCGTACCGAAAGCTCGTCGAGATTTATGGTGATCACGCTTCAGAGATAATGATTTTGTTATGAGAAATGAAGACGCTAAATTGCAAACTATATCGTATGAAAATGTCACTTTGAATAAAAAAAAAAGTGGAAATTTTAAATGTGGCACAACAAAGAATTTCTGACCGTTTCAAGCTTTGGAAAACCTGCAAAATTCATGAAAATGGGTTATACTTGAATTAAATGAAAAACAGATGAAAAACCAAAAAATATGTAATAGTTTGGCTAAAAAATGCGTTTACACCAAGTTTGAATTGAATGAATGGTGATGAAAAATCAAAAAATTCGATTGCACAACAAATATAACTGTTAATATAGAGCACTACCCACAAAAATTATCAATATGAAAAGGTAATTTTGTTTCAAAATAATGCACCTGCACACAAAACGAAACTGGTACAGGACGCAATGAAAGGATTTGGCTGATAACTGCCAGCCCACCCGCCGTATTCACT
>JXPQ01021936.1:8196-18967 GCA_001014675.1 Ephydra gracilis
GTAGGTATTTGGAACGGGTTCATCAACCCGGGCTCATGAAGTAAGCCGAAATTGGGAGTCATATCTAGTAGTTGGAGGCTATTGCAGGGGACCTTTTGCTTTAATATAGCGAAAGCTGACCAGAGTCTCTGGTATTGCGGGTGTCAGCAAAGCCCTGGGCGTTATCCCCGGTGACAGTTTGTTGAGAGGAACCTATTTTGGGTGCCACGTAGGGGCTGTAGTGGCCTAATTTTCGTAGGCAGGGCTTTTTAGCTCGAGGTGGTGTTTTCCTCAAGAAGCAACAGGGGTGCTGTAACCCACATTACAGCAGAAGTGATAGATAAGCCTCGCTCAAATACCATTGGGGGACTTTTATACTCTGCATTGGTATGAAAAACAATATGGTATCCAGGAGCTTCGTTTACGAACTCCTATGGCGCGTGATCCGGGTACAATGTACCTGGTGGAGTGTGCAGAACACCGTGTGTAGTCGCGTTCATCGTGTGTATGCAAGTAAAATACCCTCGACATCTGTAGGTATTTGGAACGAACACCAAGTTGTAAAGCATTGAAAGAACTTATGCTACATGATTGCTGAGGCGAAGACGTGGTTCAGATTTTAATGGGCAATTTATTAAAAAGTAATGTGATCACCCAAAGCGAGCCTTAAGAGTATTCGTTGCTTCACCTAGACACGAGGAAGGTACAGCGAATGCAACGGTCAAACATTATTTTGATACCACTACTATGGTACGATTTTGGGAAATATTATAGATGCTGAGGTATTTCGAAGACGAATTTATTCAAATTTCTTGCCAGCCAACAATTGTGATTTTTCACATTTTGGGATGAGTGCACCACATGCACGATTGTCTTCATTCTGGAATAAAATGATGGACCCATGTTGCAACCATTGCGATAGATCGTCGCTTAAATTCAGTTTTGTCATAATTCAATAGCTTCATACACTGCTCCAAATCATTAATTCGCTTTCGTTTTTGAAAGATTGTGAGCTCGCGCGGTACCCACTTGGAAAAAAGCTTTGGCATACATAAATATTTAGCCCCGCTATATCCATCACATTACTACCTTTACGTCCTCTACTGTCTGCGTTCTGCAAAAACAACTTTGTTGGCTTTTTAGATGTTTTAGTCGGCGAGAACCTCATCGTGCCGTCCACTGCATGCATCGTGCTTGTTGCTCATTTCGCTTCGTTCAAAATTAGCAAACCACTTCTTAATGCTTGATTTGACATGTGCACGGTCCGTAGGTTTAATGTCATCATCAATATTTTATTTCGCAAAAATGCAATCCTTTATTAAGACACGAAATTCTGTAGTATTCTTTCTCATAAACTAAAAGTCTAACAGCTGTCAAATCTTTTAGGGTAAGGTTATCTCAAAAGAATATGGTTTAACATATGTAAATCCATGTCTGTCTTAGTTTTCTAAGTTTTCATACCGACATCGTCCTTAGAGGACTAATTGCCTACATTTCTGCCTGATTTTTTCTTTATTTGAACCGTTCAAAGTAATGCCATGTATTCCTGTGATACATAGAGGGAGTCAGACAGAACATAGACACATTGTGCGGGAATGTGCTACTCCCATGAGCATGCTCTCAATTTCTTTAAACAACTATTAAGTGCTTGAATCCTTTCCACGAAAGCAATGCAAGTAATAGGCAAATGTTAATTTTCTGTTGGACAAATTTTTACGTTACATTTTGTCTGGGCACTTCTACTCGACAGGCTAACGTTCTGCAAACCCACTAAGGTACTAATTCCATTATTCTATAAGTAGATTGACAAGTACATTTATTCTCAATCAGTTATTAATTATCGGGTAACTTAAAAAATGTAAATCACACACGCACAGACGACAAATTATGACGCCATTTCTTTTTTTTTTCCAAGAGATGTTGCTAGAATGCACGCAGCTTAATGGAGTGGGTTGCTTTTTAAGGATAACAAGGGCAAACAGGCGTAATACTGTGCGGATAAGTTTGCGGAACGCGCCGCAGGGCGGCAATGTATTCCCTCAATAAGCTTTCGTTAAATTAAAGTTAAAAACGAAAATTTCAGCGAAAGCTGAGATAACGGTTTCCTAAAACAACGTTTCATTCTAAGCTTTAAACTGGCCTATATTTACAAAAGCCTATGTGCCCATAAATTTCTAAAATAGTCCGAACTGTCGGGAGTAATTTTTATGCGTTTCTCTTCTTCTGGGTGCAGTTCACGTATAAGTTGAAGGTGACCTTCTTTATTGGAACTTTCTGCTAAATGTGCATGTGTCATTGTTGTTCATGCTATTTATGAAAACAGTATATTATTGAAGAATTTAGTTGTTGTTGTCTTGTTCTACAAATGATGTATTATTAATTGGGTTGTCGCACCTTCACTGATGACAGGGAATATGACGATAATTTAATCTCGTTACAGTATCATATCGGCTAAGGCTGACACTATAATACACGTCGCTCGATTATTAAATAAACGACAATAAAGTACCTTAAATTACTCTGAATTAATTTAATTAAAATTTATTCAATTCTCGTTTTTTTGCCACATAGGTGCCTTATTTCATCAAATAAGCAGAATGCACATTAATGATATATACATATATATCTATGTAAACATTCACATAATACTGGCATTTTGTAAAATTTAAATGTAACCTATGCATGATTAAGCAGTAAAGCTTCTAAAGGGACGACATAGGAGTACTGGAGGTACCTCCAATTTTCACCCCCATGCTTGGTTCATATATTGTTTATATTTATTTTCATTCAATATTAAAATGCTGTAGAACTAAAATAATAACCTAGCACAATACAATGTGGGTACCGCAAATTTTTATGAAATTCAGCCTATTTTTGGTAAACACATTGATTGTATTTATGGTCAGCGCATACTGAAATTTCAAAAAAACGAATGAAACAAATTTTTTTGTAAGCAGATGTTGGTTCTGCTGTACAAAACTGACATTGATACAGATGCCAAATATTTATCTTTATATCAACAAAAATTGAAATGCTTCTCTTGACATTTCAATAGCATGAATAAGTTGATATGATCGGTGTATAAACTTGAGATACCTCACATAGACGTTTATCCTTGAATTCACAAATATTTGCATTAGAGTTAGTGAAATTATCGCAAGATACTGAAATCTCATAATGCAGCTTTGTTTTGACATTTCCATGGAATCTTCGAGAAAGCATAAGAACTCTATTAACCACCCAATTCCTTAATTATACCTATCTCCCATTAAGTTTCTGCTAAATACATAATGATCAGAAATCATAAATTCATATATATGTTTCTCCGAGTGTTAAAATTTTAAATCAATGTTAAGCAATGATTCGAAGATTTATTACCAATCTCTAGACATGGAAAGAATTGTTCAAAAATCCCAAACACTCTCAGTAGCACCATATGTCTAGTATTGCTTGTTCATAAGAACGGTTTCGTCCCGTCTTTCTTTGTAATCATTTGATAAATCGTATTTTAACACTATTTTATACTATCCCTCATAAATGTATCCAATCGTTCCCATATTTAAGGTATCTCCGGTACAAGCGCTAGAACAACAGGAAAGTGTAGTTTTTGATAGATCCATATGCTAAATTCATGCCTAGAATTGTCGTGGTACATAGAAATTTTTTTTAAATGTCGTTCATATAAATAACGAATGAATTAAATAATTCTCTGTAACGATTAATAGAATTAATTAAATAATTTAGGACCATAAGACTTTCGATAGTTGAACAATTGAGTGGATGGGAGTTATAATGTGTTTTTTAGCCGACTTTTATATCTTTCTTTTTTTTCGATCAAAATGATCATGCTCAAAAGCAGTGGCAGTAGAGAAGCCTGTGTCCTTACATGAGAGATAAAAAGAATTTTCATTTCAAGCGAACTTTGTACGTATTCAAACACGGTCCTTTGTGCCAAATTTCATAACATACCTTAGCACCCATGTACGAAATTCTCATCTCCGTTGTTGCTTGTTATTATTTTATGCAGCGGGATTTGGTACTGAAAGTCTGATTTTCTATAAAAAGCTGTTGCCGAAACTACATGAATAGAAGAAAGAAGAGATGGCGCTCTAAGAAAAACCTGTAATCGAACCTTAGACTAAGGGTACAAAAATTTTAATATTTAGAAGTTATGCTTTCACTGTATTCCATATGTTTGTTACAGAGTTTTTATATAGTCAAAATAACTCGATTGAGCTACTATAGATAGGAATACGATAATTTCAGCAATTTGATCGCCTCTGAATTTGGGCAATAGTTTTAAAAGACTCAGTTTTAAAAGCAGATGGTTTAAACTAAATGCTAAGTTATTGGCATTATATCAAGAAAAGTCAACAAAACTAGACCCTTTAACCTCGATAAAATCAAATCAGTTTTATAAACTTTAAAAATTTTCATAACTCAGCATAAATAAATTAGCGCCATGTTCACCATGATGGGATATTCTCGAAAAATACGAGAACCTGCGCTTTTCTTTTTACCACTGAGTTCACAGAACATCAGTTCAAACAGATCTTATTCAGTACCAGCGTTTCAAATTCGTAAGGAATGATCAAGTTGTTGCAATATCTTTACGTCAGGCACCGTCCATAAATCTTTTATTTGCAAATCACGCTAATTCGATTTTATTTCTTAAATTTCATTATTTCAATTGGTCGCTGGTTCACAGTGGCTCACGAAATGTTCTTTGGCTGAGGTGTACTACGCAGTCAGTGTTGTCCGCATAATGCTCTGTTCTTTTCATTTTAAGGGAGAAAAGCATATTTTTTGATGAGCGTTACAAACACGTTATCAGAACTGATCTGCATTTCTACACATTTATTGGCGGCATGCATAAGTAATCACAAACCCCAGAAAATCGAGAACTAGAGAAACTGCTGCTCTTCGTTCATTTGACCCTGCCACTCCGCGCACGCTTATCAACACGCATGTCTAAATAACAATTACGTGGTACTACTACATGTTTCTCGTATATGTAGTGCAAAGTCAGCTGAATATTAAAAAGGAAAAAATAACAGAATATTAAAATTACTTCTAAGCATAAAGCAAATATAGAACGGACGAGTCCATGGCTGAGAATTTACGCAGTTTAATTGACCGCTAGGTATAATAGTTGTTAGGAACTAAAACAGAGAGCGGAATAATTCGGAATTTTTAGAATTGTATATGCTTTCTGTGGAAACAATTAGCTTCGCACAATAGCGATAAAAAGCAAATTGAATTTCAAATCAGTGCCGCGTGGTGCCACTGACTACACACATTGCAATTTTTAATTGGCGTTGTTTGGAACTTTGACGTTCGATATGCAATGGGCATCAAATCAATAAATGTTTTTCGCGTAGTAACATTGGAAAAGTGTTTATAGGTTTTGTTTATATTTGTGTAAAACGTAAAATAAATTATCGCAGACATTGCAAAATATTTACCGATATGATTAGCATCACCGCAGTCATTTATTCAACTATGGTGTTCCGTTAGGAAAAACCAAACATAGATTATTCAAATGTGCCACAGGTATTCTATGGTAAAATATTGCATCGAAATTGGAATTTAATCGAGATTGTATTATCATTTTGAAAACCTCCTGCAGTGCATCTCATTTCTAAGAATTGGGACCTTAATTCTGTTGCAATTGCAAAAGTTGGTAAATTTTAAAAACACTTCTTGAGCGGTTTGGATCTAAGCATCTAAGCGTTTCCCGGAAAAGGCTGTACGAAATTCAGAGGTACCTCCAGTACACCTAGTTGCATCAAAATTTGATTTTAAACTGGAAACATTGAAAAAATTCAACGATTCAATAAGTATAATAGATACATACGTAATGAAAAATACAGAATGTAAAGCGCAAACAGCTTCGGCAAACCTATGTGGTGTGTAAACAAGATAAACCACACTCATTATATACATTGAATGAGATTTTATAAATGAAATGATAAAATAATATGGAAGAGCACAGTACACCTTTGTGCTCCGAAAAACACGAATTAAGCACAATTAATTAATTAATTAAAATTAATTAGTTAATTGAGTTCAAATAAAAACAGCATGTCACACGGCTAACAAGAATATTTTGCGGTTCGCAGAGACGACGTTTTGGCAAGTATAAATTTCTTTTATTATGTTGGTATAGTCGACCTATGGACATTTGCTAAGTTACAGTTCAATTTGGCAAATCATTCAAGAAATCTTGCATCGACTTGTGACAGTATTTTTTTATAAAAGGAAAAGGTAATTTTGGTGCAGTCATGGATATTTTATTTTTGGAAGGTTCAAAGCTGAGAAACTTCATGAACGAATGTCCATTACTACAGCAAAACGATGGATTTGAAATTAAAATGGAATCGTACAAGCCTTGGCGATGATCTATATAAAGAATTCCCGAAAACTGCAACAACACAAGAAATCGTCGAAAGAATACGGAATATCGTATTTATAAGTGAGCGAGAGTCTAAATTGTGCTTTGTAGAAGTCGTAATCACGTCCTTAGACAATCCCGAATGTAATTGTGATCATTCACATAAGTTACAAGGAAAAAATTCGTGAAAATGCTCAGTTTTCTGAAGGGAAATATAAACCTTTTGATCAGGACGATGTACCGTGTCTCAGGAGCGTTCAAACGAACCCTTAAATCTGGGAATTATGAATCGAATTGCATTAACATCCACCGCATTCACACAATTTTTGGCGTTGGGACTTCCAAATCTTCCCAGACCTAAAAAAATGCATACAGGAAAAGAGTTTTTAATTAAATGAAGCGGTCATAACAGATGTAGAAATAAATTTTACAACCACTCGAGATTCTTGCTTTAGGAAAAGAATTCATAAATTGAAATATAGATGTTCCAAATATATTGACTTTCGTAGAAGCTGAATTTAAAAGTGTTTTTTAAACCATAATGCGGCACAACATTTATTTAACAGTTTCAATACATCTTCGAGATCAAAGAATAGAGTTTTTTATGTGATACTAAGAAAATTCTTTTTGAACTTAAGCTCAACCATTTGATTTAATGACTGCTTTGTTTCAATCATTTTAAAGGGACATGTGTAACACTATCGACCCAAGCCGACTCTAATATTCTTCCTTGTTTTTGCATACAATTAACAGTTGGGTTGAAAAGTACGTAACATACATATGCTGCTTCTATTTTTAAATCCATATGATTATTAGTTAACCCCAAACCTTCAAAAGCGTCGTGTATAAATATGGAACGCCGAACTATTAATTTCTAGACTACAGCATTTGAAGTGAAGCAATTTTAGTAAGTTCTTGACTAAATAAAGAATTGCTAAGTGGTTTCGTAGTTTTAAATGAGGGGAAATAAGCACTGTGGACGTCTCAAACAGAATTTTACCAATGACAATAACGCAAAATTTTTTTGGATGACCTCAAAGTGAAGTTGATCGAGATACCTGAAGCTGTAAAGATATCATAGAAAAGTGCTGATCAATCGTGCATGAGGGCTTAGGTATGTAAAAGCTCTGTTCCAAGTGCGCTCACAATCGACCGAAACAAATACGAATTGATGATTCTGTCCATGCTGTTAACTCATAATAAACCCAACTTTATGCATTGATATGACGGATGAATCATGGCTCCAATGTTTCACAGCAGATTCCGAACAATCATCACCTGAGGGAACCTACTCCAAACAGTGCAAACACGCAACGTTTGCTTGAGAACGTTATGGAAAACACATGGTTATTCATCGATTATACACATGGTTATTCATCGATTGAAGGGCTTACAACTATCAATAGCGACTATTTCAGAATTATGCGCCGTGGCACAAATTAATCGAAACGATGAAAGAATTACCGGAACTTGGATTCGAATTGCTCTCCAGATCTGTCCCCTAGTGAATTTCACCCTTTCTAAGATCTTAGGACAATGCTCACTGGAAACAAGTTTAGCACAGATGAAGAGATAATTGCTGAAACTGATGCTTATTTTGAGACTAAACTTAAGTCGTACTGCACAAATGCTCCCTGAAAATTGCGTGATCGTTATAATCGTTACATCGCCTTCGAATGCAACTGGATTGACTATTAAAATACAATTTTATGAATAAAATTTTTTTTGCTATATTAGTCTACGAGCTTGTAGCCCATCTGCTATAAGTCATTTGCTTCGATTACGCAGCTTTTTCATGGAACTTCATTTCTTGAACTGTTCTTTTTCTGTGTTCTGTGTTTCATGTGAGTCAAGCGAAGTTAAGCCGCTGCTTGCCGGAACTCGTTTCTATGGTCTGCTTTGAATGTTTCAAAACATTGTTTCCAGTGTTGTTTTTACGGCTTTCACTACACTGATATTTTCGGTAATTGCGTTTTTCCCTTTGTGTATTTTGGTTTGTTATGAATTAGTTTGCTTGTTTATTTTGTGTGTAATTTGATCTAAGTTTTTGTATTTGCAATATTTAGCTGCTGGTGCTGCTTTCTTATTTATTAGTTTGCTTTGGTATTCTTACTACATTTTGTTTACTCTTTGGTTTACGTATTTAAGGGCTTAATTTCAATAAACTTGAGGTAGGTTTTCATGTTCCCTCTTTGTTTATGGTTCGATACTTGCGCTATTATTAAGCATTTTTTAATTCTTCTGCCATTTACAAACAAAATATGTTTTTACTTATTAACGCTTAACACTTGCCGCTCACCACGTTATCTTGCACTTTGCAGCGTGTGAGGTTTTGTTTCTTTTAAACCTTTTTTCCAAGTTATTTCTTTTTATTTTGTAATTTTTTTGTTATGTAGAACAGGAATTGAGGTTAAAAGTTCAACAAACTATCGTGTGTCTACTGCTGTCTAGGCTAACTTGTATTTACTCCTTCCTTTGTTTTGCTACTCCTTTGCATTGGCATGTTTGCATGTTGCTTAAATAAAGTGCAGCTGCACGATACGGATTGCAAATCCAAAATGCAGCAAACACCACTTACGCTTACCCAGTTCGCCGTTGGAAATCAATCAGAATTTCCATTCAATTCCTGCAAGAAACCCACGGTGATATATAATCATGAATTTCGCTTCAGTCCAAAACCCATTAAAAATTAATAATAAAAAGAAAGTAAAAAGGTTACAGGCGGCTTAGGCCGACAGCATAATACACATCGCTTGATAATTAAATAAAAATCGAAACAGCACAGTACTTTGAATTACTCTGGGATAACTTCGTCTATTATAATATATTATATATATTGAAATGCATATTAACTATAAATATTTTCATATATACGTTCACTTAATCCTATAATTTTCTAAAATGACGCAGAATTTCGTTAAATTTATATCATAAATTTGAGCAATTTGGCATTAAGCCTTTTTTGTAACCTTATAACCTCTTATATTTATTCAAATAACACAATTCTTAAAAAAATGTTACTTTTATTTCCCGTTTAATTCTGAAATTATATGGAAAAATTTCAATTCTGACGGCTGTAGTATGTTTACGCCCGTTATTTTGAATAAACCGCTGTACTTGAGGTATCCGAAATAATGGCCCGATCTTAACCAAATTCAAACTTCGAATTAAATTTTTTCATAAAAAATGTGTACTAAATTTGGTAAGTCAAGCTGTCTCCGGGCACTGAGACTAATATACACTTTGCGAATTAATTGGTGATATGTATAATATATAAAAACTTGTAATGTTTTGTAATTTTTAAGTTTGTATTAATGTTTTCTGAAAATAACTTTTTTTTGATAGTGAAACATACAGAGAGAACTATTTGCTATGTGTTCACCAATTATAACGTGGTTCAAGTCTTAACCTTAGTACTTTTAAGATTTCACTTTAAAATTAACTTTCGAATTTATTTTTACAAAATTTTGTAAATATCGTCTTAATATTTTAAAGTATGGTCATAAATAGCCTTGCATTCACATAACAGATTACCTTTTTTACATTTTCTAAAAAACCAAGAACTGATCAAAAAAACATAAATCATCCGAAGAAGGCTCTTTACGCATAGCAGTTGATGACGTAGCCTATAGTGAACCAGACTGGCGCAAATCTTCCACCACATTTGAGTACAGTATGGCCGCATATTAAAAAAGCTTTTAANCATTTGAGTACAGTATGGCCGCATATTAAAAAAGCTTTTAAGTGGAATCTCTCAAATTCCAATTCATATTATATTTTATTAAAAGTCTGTTAGCTAGATGTATTAGTTATCTCCAATAAATGTAACAATATATTTATTTTAATTTTTTTAAAACTTCATACAAATTTATTTCCGATATGGTCACCTCTTCTAATTAACTCAACAAATTATATTTTAATGTCGAAATTACCGGTTGTCCGGTACCATGTAAACGCCAACTTAAAGGCGTACTCATACTGGTTGATTTAAACTTCTGTCCGTACCACACAAAAGGCTATATAGACATTCCCACAGTATGTAAGAAACAAAGGAAGAACTTTGAATTCCCTGGAAAGATATTCATATGTCTGTCTGACTGCTAACTGTATGACTTTTTTAATTTTTTAAGTACCTCGATTAAACATGCTTGGGTAAACTATACGTACCCAGAAGGGTATAACTAAGTTGTGGGCTATGTTCGCATCCGATTAAAAGCCATTTGTTTCATTGAAAGTTACTTAGATTTGATATTTAATCATAAATAAAACTGACAATTTGGGTTGTAGTTCATTTCATTTATTTTTTCTTTTTCAAGAACCTGCTTTATTCATTAACAATTAACCTAAAAATAAAAATAAAATGTATGGAAAAGTTCGCAATATCATATATTTTAATTC
>JXPQ01022019.1:5197-21541 GCA_001014675.1 Ephydra gracilis
TTATGTCTATGATTTATTAGTTTATGACACAATTATCTTGTGGTGTCAGTGTATATAATAAAATAAAACATAACATTTACACAATTAAATACATTTACAAAAACATTTATCAACTTCCCTTGTAAACATATCTATTATATGATAGGTGCGACGTCAATCGCACTCTAGGAAATCAGCACTTCAAAGTTAGAAGGAGAATGATTTTGTTATTGATGAATTAAAGTGATTGCAGTCATATTAGAGCAATATGTTATAAATTATGGATCTTGTCTATGAACAAAGTAATGGTAAATATAAATTATAAAGTTTATATAATAAACATGACACATGCCTATATATTTGCATTTTTAATGCCCGTTATAAATTTATGGTGAATAAAAAATCATATACCGTACAACTTTTTTAAATTTATTTTTATTATACGGGTCCCTAAAAATTTTTTACGTCCTTTGTGTTTGTTGAATATGCAGCAAACTTTCGTAATCGTTTTTAATTTTACTTTGAAATAGAAGATAAAATATAGTAATTTTCGATTGAGTTGTATTCATGATTTAAAAACAAGAACACATACACAAAATGTTTTTTAAAATTTATTATTAAGTAGTTAATAGACTATTAGCTTCTTTAAAATATGACAGAAACTGTTATTCTATATCACATTTTATGTCCAATGCTATTGGATTTCATGTTTATCTGAATAAGTTATATTGTAAAAAAATTACATATAAAAACAAATTTAAAGCGTTAAATGACTATGCTCTCCCTAAATTCACTTTGCCCGGTTATTTCTAGGCGTTCCACATGGAGTGCTAATTCACTTTTAACAATTGAATGTGACACATCAACATTAAATTTGTACTGCATTAGGAGACGTGCTAATGCAACTCGCATTAGCAGCTGCGCGAAGTGCAAACCAATGCAACTGCGGGGTCCTTCCCCGAAACCAAGCCAGACACACTGTTCGCGCATACGATTTTCACCACCAGTAAAGCGGTCTGGATTGAATAATTCGGGTTGCGGAAAATATGCGGGATCGTTGTGTATTGCATGTGTAGGTATAATAATGTACATATCCTTGCCAATTATGTAGTTAGATTGACTTGGAACCACATACTTTCTAAATGCTCTTCGTATGAGGAATGGGTGTATGGGATGCATGCGTAACGTCTCTGTAATAAATATGACAATTTGGTGTGAAAATGTGATAGAATGCGGGAAGAGTGGGAGCTTACCTGAGATTACTTGTCCCATGAATTTTAATTGCTGTATACAGTCATAGGTCAGGTTGTTGTTGTGCTGGAGCAAAATTTGCTTTAGTTCTTCCCTAACCTGATTTTGAAATTGCTTGTTCAGCGCAAGTTCGTAGAGTACAAAAGACAGTGCATTTGCAGTATTTTCGTAGCCAGATTTAAGGAACATAAATGCATGTGCTGCGAGCTCCTCCATTAGATGTTGTTTTATTTCTTTGCCATCGTTGTCACGCTCACTCTCGTGTGTTGTCAGCTCTTGATTCATAATGTCAATTAGCATTTGCATAACGTCCTCATTGCGTTGTGCAATTTTCTCGCGAATCTCTACCACGTCTTGTATGAGCTTGAGGAAATATGCCTCTGCTGTGGCATTTGTAATTGCCAAACCAAATCGACGGCTTGTCGCCCGATAACGTCTCATTAACATGTGCATATTAACCCCATGGCGTTTGGCGTGTAAAGCTAATAACGTCATTTCAGAGAACTGCTTCAGGGAGTACTTTTGGCGGAGTTGTTCGTTGATTCCAAATACGCATCTAGCCATACAGTCTAATATGAAATGACTCAAGTGTTGTTTAACCATGAAGGTGCCACTTTTCTGACCCTGTAATGCCATATCAAATGCCAGCCCTAATTGATTACTTTCAATATATATGCTTTCAAAAATCTGCGCTAGCGTATTCTTCTTTAAAGCTGGATTTAAACGCAGGCGCATTTCTTTCCAATTATCTCCAGTTATATTAAACAAATTTCCAGAAAGGGGATCTTTTTTTGTATTATAATATTCGCCGCGATCATTGAAGTTGGAGAAATCCTTGATGAGTATCTGACGAATCAGTTCAATGTCGAGCACTAAAACGCGTGGTCGTAGTAAATGATAAAATCCGCAGAAAGGACCGGTGCCCTTGTGCTGCCGATACAACTGTGCGTAGTGCTGCACTTTGTCTTCATCAAGCTGCTGTTGACCAGTGATTATTTTAAAGATTTCAAGTATACCCTTTGGACGTTCATGTGGAATTGCCATGTACTTCCAATAGTTACGTCTATATTTGACATAAATACAGAGCAGCAATAGGCACAGAAGAAGCACAATACCAAGAATGAGAAATACAATCCACATTGTCTTTTTAACGTGCATAAAAATTTCCGATTGCCTTTATTTTTATAGACTACGGCGGCTAGCGTAATATGATTGTAAATATATATGTAACGAAGTGTTGAATTCAGAGTTTGTGTTATTTTAAACCTGATTTTCTTTTTCGATAACTTATTGAATTCAATTTAAAACTATATAGACATTTTCGACTACTGTACGTTGCCCACCTTGAATTGTGTGTATTAACATATATGCCAGGTTTCGTTATTAGATTCCTCACTACTGTTTCAACAGCAAAAATTAGCCATAAACCTTATTTCATTTCATTTTTATTTATTTTTAATTCTTGTGATTAGTAAAATTTTCAAATGATAACACACTGCCGAAACTCTTTTCGTTCTTTTAAATACTCCCATTATAGAGAGCTTTCGTCATTACGTTGTTTTTTTTATTATTCAATTAAAATGAACTGCTTCCTTATCAATAAGCAACAAATAGTTTCACGACAAGATTGGCAGCCTAAATAGTCGCTGAAATACTGATGGTATACGCGTTCATACTCTTTAAAATATTTAAACTTTATTTCATCCGAGTATTTGTAGTGATGCGTAAAACTACTGTTTTGAATTTCTGTAAAGATATATATAAATATTTAAGTTGGCGTTTACTAGACGCGCATTAGTTCAGAGCTAAATATGAGATAAAAAAATTTGTTGTTATTTACCATGTTTTGGATATTTTGTTATTTTTTGAATTAATAAAAAAGCTTCTACGTTGTTTAACAAGCTCATACATACGTATTGGCTATAAGTATGCCAAATATTTTCCATCACATGTTGGCCCAAAATTTTTTATTTTTTATTATTTGAAAGTCATTTTCCTTTTTATTAATTCATCCATTCATTAAAAATATGTTTAGTTCGTACAGCCGTTTCAAAATATTGCACATCTTTCTAATTAATTAAAAATAAACATTATAATGTTTACCTATTTTTATTTTTAATAGATCACTTTACGCTCGAAATCTATAGAATAGTTCTGTCAGAGCAATTCATAGAAAAGCTTAAAAGTTTCTTATGTAAGTAATAGTGCTTATGCTCAATCGACTCACACAGAAAAGCAATAGTTTGGTTTCATGGCTAATGGGTTTAAGCAGCAATTAAAGTATAATAAAACCAACATTTACAAAGTAAAGTTTTTAGTTATATTATTTATTCTAATAATGTTAATATATGTAAGCATATCTACGCGAAGTGAATGCATTTACTGTGAGTAAATAATAGAGAGAAATCAAAATATATCAATAGTAACCATTATATAGCTTTGAAATAATTTTTATTATCGCAATATAAAGAAATGTTTGCTGATACTCGGTTATTGGTAGTGCTTACAAAGCACTGTTTTTCATTGCAGTTAAGTGCAAAAATTATAATAACGTCTAGCTGAATTGAAACGTTATCAATCAAATGAAATAGAGATAAAGATTATAAAATACGCTCATTAACTTTCATGTGTTGGATTGTGAATTAATTATATAAAAAAAACTTTTATAAACAATAATTATATCCGATATAAAACGAAGGAAAACTCTTGTTAACTCTCCCAGTTTTGTGTAGAACACTAAGTAGGATACGTGAATAAGTTTAAACATGCTTTGGCCAAGCTTTATACCGTATTTGATTGTGACTTTTATAACACTCCTAATTTGTTATTTAAAAAAACGTTTGAATTACTGGCAGTCGCATGGAATTGCCTGCGAAGAACCAAATCTTCTACTTGGCAATATTACGGGAGTGCAAGTAAGTCGCTGCTTTAATGATATATGGATGAATCACTATGCTAAATTTCGCGGAAGTGGGCCTTTTTCGGGGTTTTATTGGTTTCTACGTCCAGCGGTGTTTGTGTTAGATCCAGTATTGATTAAACATATTTTGATAAAAGATTTCAATAAATTCACTGATCGCGGTTTCTTTCACAATGAAGAAGATGATCCGCTCAGTGGGCAATTATTCTTATTGGATGGTGCGAAATGGCGGAATATGCGTAATAAGCTCTCTCCTACTTATACATCTGGGAAAATGAAATTCATGTTTCCAACTATAATAAACGTAGCTGAAGAGTTTGTGGCTGTTTTAAGAGAAATGATGAAGAAGGACAACATTGTGGAAGTGAAAGAGTTGCTCGCGCGATTTACCACAGATGTAATAGGCTCATGTGCGTTTGGTATTGATTGTAGTAGCTTGAAAGATCCCGAAGCGGAGTTTCGTGTAATGGGACGCCAAGCGCTGGTTGAACAACGACACGGGCGCTTGGGTATTGCATTTTTGAGTAGTTTTCCGAAATTAGCTCGGAAATTGCATATGAAGCAGACACCGGAACATATTGAAAAATTTTTTCTACGTATTGTTCGTGAGACGATTGAAATGCGAGAGAAGCATAATATACGGCGCAATGATTTTATGGATCAACTGATTGATTTGAAGCACAACAAGATGCTGAAGAGTGAAAATGGTGAAGAAATGAAGAATATGACTTTGGAGGAAATGACGGCACAGGCATTTGTGTTCTTTGCAGCTGGTTTTGAGACCTCCTCAACGGCGATGGGATTTGCGTTATACGAGCTAGCGCAGCATGAAGACATACAGGAACGTGCACGTAATGAGATTGTTAATGTACTTAAGCAACATAACAATGAATTCACTTATGAGAATCTAAAACAAATGAATTATCTAAATCAAATCATCTCAGGTGAGGAATGCTTTTGTTTAATTCAAGTTAAAGTAACTGGTTGTTTTCTATCATACAGAGACTTTACGTTTATATACGGTTCTTCCGGTGCTTAATCGTGAAGCATTAGAAGATTATGTTGTGCCTGAGCATCCCAAATATGTAATTAAAAAGGGAATGCCTGTGATTATTCCAATTAGCGCTATTCATCGCGACGAGCAGTACTATCCCAATGCAAATGTTTTCAATCCAGATAATTTTGCACCAGAACTAGTGCATCAGCGTGACAGCATGTTATTTATGCCATTTGGCGATGGACCACGCAATTGCGTGGGGAAGCGTTTCGGCCTTATGCAGACGCGGATTGGTCTAGCTTTTCTGTTGAAACATTTTAAGTTTGATGTTTGCGAGCGTACGCAGATACCAATTCAATACGATAAAAAAACATTTTTAATATCAACGGCACATGGTATTTACTTACGTTGCACAAGCGTTTAACTGATGTGTAGTATGGTCGTGAATCATTGTAGATATTCGTGGTCACATCGTTATGATGGCATATTATTATATATAAAAAACAAATTTATATTGATTAAAACGTGTATTTTTTATGTAGTAAAATGAAATTGTAGCTTTCCAAACTTTGCTGAATTGCTAGTACTTTATTAGGTTCATACTTAAAGTTCTCAACATGAACTGTGGTCAAGTGTTATGTAAAAGTTTCTTTAAAATAAAGAACTTGAGATTTTGTTAATTTTGGGATATTTGAGTTATTAAACTATAACGCTGTGGTCAAACTCTTAACTATAACATCAGTTGTGCAACGTGCATTTAGCATTACTAATTCGACATCACCCCCGATTTTAAATGCATATACTATATAAAAACCAACACATTAGTTCAAATTATCGAATTACATTCGAAAATTGTGGCTAATTTCTTTTAACCTGCTATTTTGGACAACATATATGGATGATTTTCAAAAATCATATTAATTTCGGGTATGCACATTGATTATAGATATGTTCAATCAATACTGAAATTTCGAAAAAATGTTAACTATGCATAATTTTCGCAGGTTGGACCACATGGGAGTGCAGGAGATTCATCTAATTTTTTTTTCATTATTTAGCATTAATACATCTATTGTGATATAGGTGTGGTGTAGATACCTCAGTTTTTCATCCTAATTAAGCCAATTTTCGGAATCGGAATTTTTATGGAATCAAGCGCACTTTTGGAACACATGTTGGTTATGTTAATACTGAATACCATACCAAAATTTTCTCTAATTTAATTGATAACTTTAGTAATCCAGTATTTAAGTCTCTATGTGGACATTATAGGTGTACTGGAGTACCCTTTGATTTTGTTCCAATGACAACAATTTTTGGTTAATAAATTGATTGCATTTATTTTCAGTTAATACTGAAATTTTCCTGTAGGTAATTCTCCATAAAGCCTCTTTTTGGACTTTGTAGGTGTACTAGAGCTAACTCGAATTTTAATTTATTCATGGCCATTTTTAAAACGTGATTTAATGTTTTTAATGCCTGCTTAATTCCGAAATTTAATTGGAAAAAGTCTATTCCGACGGTTAACGCCCATAATTTTCAATGAAAAGGCGTACAAGAGGTCCCAAAATATTGGTCAGATCTTAACCGCAAATCAAAATTGAATATAGCACTTTTCCATATAATATGAATACCACATTTCGCAAATCTAATTAAAGTCGTTCTTTCTAGTTGTTACCACCGGGCAGACGGGCGGAAGGACGGACCGTTCATAACTAAATCAATTACTGCGGCGATGCTGATCATATCTCTGTATATATTGATACTTCTCTGAATACTTGGTGCTATGCACTCCATTCAAATTGAATTTTTTTGTATTAGCTATTACGACATGTACACCATTCTATATGATCAAAGTAAATTAAAATAAAAATAATGTTTACATTAATATAAATTTGCTACGATTAACATATCTTATCGCATTGAACCTATTAAAATTTCAAACAAAGCGAGCGTCGCTCATTCATAGTATGAGTTGTTCTCAAATTGTATTTGAGAAACTATCAGTAATAATGAGACTTAGCTTATCATTGAATATAATTGAAAACAAAATTCTATACAGTCACAGTCTTAATGTATTTAATAAATGAGTTTGAGAGCGTTCCGTTTATTTGTAATAATCTACTCAAGCAAGACAACACATTTTTAAAAAGTAAAACGATTTATTCGTCCAGTGAATAGTTGCTTATTTTTTAATGTAGGCCTGCGTAAAAATGTATTTGTTCATGTGTTTGTTTTTGTTGTGCATTGTGCTTTTGTTCATTTATATCCAACATACAATGAGTTATTGGAAGCGTCGAAATATTCCTCATGAGCCACCACACTATTTCTATGGAAACTATCAAAACTGGCAAGAGGCAAAAAAAAATCTTATACATATCCTGACGCCCCTGTATCAGAAATATAAATCGCAGTCTGCTCAGCTGCCTTTTGTGGGATTTTATTTTTTGCAGCGTCATGCTGTTGTTGCATTAAATATGGATTTCATCAAGAACGTGCTCATTAAAGATTTCAGTATGTTTCATGAACGTGGTTTGTTTTTCAATGAACGAGATGATCCGTTGTCAGGGCACATTTTTCGTTTGGGTGGAAGTAAATGGCGGCCATTGCGTCAAAAGCTTTCACCGACATTTAGTTCAGGCAAGATGAGGATCATGTTTTCTTTGGTAGAAGAAATTGCCCTGGAAATGAAGCATGTCTTGCAAGAGAAATTGGTTGCGCGACCAGGGAATCGTGCAGTATTGGAGATGACCGATTTAATAGGTCGGTTTACAGCCGATGTTATTGGGTCATGTGCCTTTGGTTTGTGTTGTAAAAGCTTGCGCGACTCGCAAGCAGAATTTACGGTGATGGGAAGACGAGCATTTGTTGATCGACGCCATGGGCGCGTACTCACTTATATTATTGAAAACTATCCCGAAATTGCAATTAAATTGAGATTGAAGAACACGCCAAATCATATACAAGATTTCTATTTCCGTATTGTCTGCGAAACAATACGTCAGCGCAAACAACATCATATAAAGCGTAATGACTTTATGAATTTGCTCATTGAGTTATTGGACAAGCAGGAAATAACAATTGACGAGATTGTAGCACAAGCGTATATATTTTTCTTAGCGGGATTTGATACCTCATCGCAAACGATCGCATTTGCATTATATGAGTTGGCTAAACGTCCTGACATTCAAGACAAGTTACGTGCTGAAATGAATTCAGTACTCAACCGGCATAATGGTGCATTCACATATGGCAGCATGATGGAAATGGATTATCTAGAGCGTGTTGTAGCCGGTTGGTTGCATCTATTGATATTTCATATTTATTTTTATTAAATTGTTCTTGTCTATAGAAACTTTACGCAAGTACCCGATTTTACCACAGCTTATACGGCAATCGCAGGGACACTACGTATCTAAGGGCTTCGATAAGAAATATTATTTAGATAAGGGAACCATTGTTTATATACCAGTTTATGCGATTCACTATGACGAGGAATTTTATCCAGAACCAGAAAATTTTGATCCAGATCGATTCCTACCGGAAGCGATAAAACAGCGACCTGCTTGCAGTTGGCTTCCATTTGGAGATGGTCCTCGCAGCTGCATCGGAATACGATTTGGTAAGATGCAGGCGAATATTGGGCTCTTCTATCTTTTGAAACATTTCAAATATAGCATTGCTCCAGAGACAGATGTGCCTCTTAAATTTAATATGTCGAATACGCTATTATGCCCAGTCAATGGCATCTACTTGCATGTAGAGCAAATTGACAATTAAAAATATTTTTTGTTGATTTTAAATTGTAATATTTGTTTCATTTTGTTTAGTTGAAGTAAAACATTTGAATTTTTATATTTATTGGATAATAGTGTTAGTTATAAGTATACGTAGTTCTGTTTGAGTGAGTTCATTTGAAATTTCTTCAAGGTAAAATTAAGTAATAATTGGCAAACTCATAGAATATAGTTATCAATTGCGTTTATTTGATTTTTTTATTATTTACCGTTCGATGCCAACGACGATGATTTGGTACTAAACGAATATGAAAATGAATAATAATTTAGTTACATTCTTTAAAGTATAAAATGGTATTACAAATTTTAATAGCTTGATAATATTCGTCATTTTATAATCCGAGCATTCTTTAAATGTTTTACAAACCAACACATGAGGTGGGATGGTGCACTTTCAACCGTTGATTATAGGTAAAGAACTTTCTACTTAAATGTGTTAGGCGTATTTTGTGTTGATTGTTTTTTCTATTTAATATACATATTAAATAAACGTATTCAATGATAAGTATCTTAGTGAGAGTGACAATTTAAGTAATACTACCGTCATCATATATTTTTGGATCTCAATTGTTGATAAAATTAAACCAGGAAAAATTAACAACTTTATATCAATTGAACGACATTGAATTGCATGAAATTGTTACCAACAAAATGTATAATAAGCAATGGAGTAATGTGATATGAGTATATATGGACGAAGCGACTTTTACTGGAAATGAGAATTCATAATAGTCGTATCGTCTATGATCGTCAAATATCAGAATTGAAATTTAAGAAACCGAGTTCAACAATGTCATTTACGACCAAACACTGGAATACATTTTTTCTTTTTTGATATTGTCAGTTCCTGAACTTCTTAGGAAAATGTCAATTCTTTCTAGAAAATTTCCATTTCAATACGGCAATTACATTTTTCGCAAATGTAAACGTATATAAATATAATACCCAGAAATGTGGGAAGTACTTTCTTTTGTTCTATATAAAGATTATTTATTCTGCTATAGTTTCGTAACAGAAACATATCTATTGGCTATACAACGAATGCTTTAATATTTATACTGAAAGCAAAAGCGTTATTTAATGTTAATTTTCTGTTGTTTGTAATTAGCTCTAATTATAAGAGAAGCATGTTTATTTACATTCCCAGTTAGATTGAACATGGCATTTAACATTATGTTAAATTATAACATCCGAAGTCAACAAACTTATTACTTCGAGTTTTTCTATTGTATACTAAAAAAATTTATCTGTCGGAACCAACAAACTTCGTCTCGCTCCTAATTGACGGCTTCAGATAAATTACAGAGTGATAATAAAATACAAATTGCAATGTGATTTCTTTGGGATGAATCGAAATGTGTAGGGAACTATATGAAAAAAAATGCTTTTGAATTTGTTTTAAGATCATACAAAGAAATGAAAAATGTCGTAAAAACAAATTAAAATGTCTGACCTTTATCTATAATTTTATATTTTCATTCGAAAAACCTATCCGGAACAATTTCAACATAAATCAGTTTTGGATTTTGGTGAAAGCTTGAGTATTTTTCCAGAAAGATTTCTATAGAAATCTCTTAGAAAAACAGTCATGATTTAAAACTTTGATTAAATCGACTGTCATCACAATATGACCGTTCAATAAGCAATCAAAGTCGTTTCGATTAAGAAATTTTTTTTAAAGAAATTATTACCTGAACAATAGCGCAACGTAATATGAAAAATTTTATCATGTCCACAGAAAAATAAAACGCATACACAAAATATATAAATATATTTTAAACTAAATGAATTTGGACTAACATAATATAATTTGAGTTTTAGCAAACGTCCATGCCGAGTAATCTTAATACATACATAAAAACGACGACAACATCTGTGTAAAGGCAGATAGCCGCAAATGCATAGTCTTCTTCATCAAACTCATAACGAATATGTCGTCCACCAATGATCATTTGCATATCAACAATCATTGCAATTGTAAAAGCACACACAACCAATGCACATATAGTAATATGAAGGATTCTATCGTGTATGAAGAAACCGACAACAGCTGCTACGAGTATGACCACTGATAGTCCCAATACCACCATCCAGCACATCGTCAAGTCAATTGGTATAAATAGTGCGAATAGAAGCAGGACGGCAAACACTGCAGCAACAGTGCCCATAGCTTGCAGCACTAGCACGGCATTGTACCTAGACGATATTACACATGCTGTGAATGTCATAGTTACCGTTAACAGCACTATTGCAATGGCGCTCAACGGGCATCGACGGAAAATGTGACCACAGCAAGCAAATCCTATAAAAACTACTAGATTGACACACAGTGAAACGTAAAGCCAATAAGTTGCATGGCGGAAGTAGTGGTGTATTTCATCTATATATGTTGTACCAAAGATCAACCCAAATGTAAACAGAAATTGCACAGCCAATATTCCGAATACTTTTCGAATAAATCCACGACGTGTGGATCGGTCTGCAAATGGATTTTCATCGTCAAGAGTTTTGATGCACATCGACGCGTTCGATAAAACTAATAGACAGCTGATAATTTTAAATAATTTCTATTTTGGTGGCAAAAAGTTTAAAAATTTTAACACCTGCTATGCCAAATTTAAGAAAAACAAAGTTTTATTTTTTTTTCGATTTCCAAAGTTGAAATTTTTCAATAGTGCAAAACATTTGACATTTAAAGAAATACTGCTATGACTATTCAAATAAAGAACTTAAGGTTAACTGATTGTAAAATGTTAGTACCCATAAATGTATCACTCTTAGTTCCCCAAAGTTACTTACAATCAATGTTCTTTTAAATGTTTTAATTTAGTTCAATATTTTGGGTGTAAAATTAAGGTATATAAATCTTTAATATAAATTATTAAAACTAATGTTCATTATAGTAAACTAATAAGAAAAATTAAGGAAAGGAAAAAAAACTATTTTTAATGGTGCAGTAGAGCAATGTTAGCTGATCTTACCTGTGCTTTTTACAGCTCTTACGTGGAATCAATAAAGAGATAGAGACAGAAGTCCAAGATAATTAGTCATGAAATGTGCGTGTCGATTATCTTAAATTGCTTAAGTTAATGAATGAATAAAATTCTTCTCATACACATAATATTTCTTTTCCTCTCCATAAACTATTAGAAAACGGCGTTAAAAAATTGTTATAAAATTGGAGTTATATACATTATATATCGCATGATGCTTTCTGATGTCCTGATGTCCTGTTCTTACTCCTATGGGATTTGCATCTTTTCTATGGCTTTCGAAGTACATAACCCTATCAAAAACAAATGACAATTCATAATTTGTAAACACTTTGAATATAGTGTTTCGAATATATATATTTATAGTTTGACTATATATAGTTTAAAAAATTATATTTAATGTAATTTTTTAGAAATATTTTTATTTTTTATTTAACCTCTCTAAAAAATTAATCAAATTGAAATTTATTTTGTTAAATTTCCAATTGAATTAAATAAAGTGTTCTCTCTTCCTATTCAAACGATTCCAAGAAGGGAATTTATAATGAAATGCTATGCAAACTCTAGCTTACATTTCATCGGATATGAAAATGTATATATAATGTCAGCTTTGATATGTTTATAAGAAATTGAAATGATATTTTTTCAAGTTGTTATTCATTGATATTATATATTGAATTACAAGGACAAACTTATGCCATAACCTTTTGATGAAGGACAGTGGGTTTAGAGTCTTTCTATATTTTAAGATAAACATTTCAATGAAAATTAATAAACCAATGCATTAACATTCTTCATAATTCATTAATATTCATCTTTTGAAACTAATTAGTTTGTCTACTTCATGAGTAACCAACATAATTAAATGTACGTATTTTAAATTGTAATAAAATTATGACAAATAAAAATTTTTATGAACGAATATACAAAGTGCACAGCTTCAACAGCTACAATACAAAGATGCAATTTGGATTAAAACGTTGTAGTACAAGCTTTGAAAAAGGAATTCATGATCCACACCACTGCTGTGATTCATGAAGATTTTGAGGATTGCCTTTTTTTTCTATTGATAAAACATGTTTTTTTCGCTCACAAGTGCAGGCCTCTTAGTAGCTTGGTGTCGGTATTGCTTTTCATACTTATAAATCCACGTTTCAATAAGCATGATTGGATGACATTCATGGGTATCGATAGTAAATCAATGTACTCTTAATTAAAAGTTAAGATAAACGTTATATATGTGGTAGGAAAAAGATTTAATTTTCAATGCATCGTTTTAAAAGTAAAAAAAAAACCGCAATCGACAAACATATTAATAAATCCCATTCGAAAGCTAAGATTGGAATGATTTTTTACGGTTTTACGCATACTATTTTCAATAATTGAAATATATTAATGCAATTTCAATAGTTTCAATTGAGATTACTGCATTTTTAAAGCAGATGAAAGACTGAATTAAGATGAACGTGTTGAATTAAGTAATAACTACATTGTGGCAAAAATATTCCGAAGTGATGTGCACCACATTGTTGGCCTTAGTCGACCGCTACTTTCATATTTCCTTTTCCTGTTGTTGAATTAACATCTTTCGTAACGCATGAATATAGTTGACTTGACTGAAACTACTGTTTTGAAGTCCTGTGCTTGTACCTTGCGATCATCTATCGATTTCAATTTAGTTTAATGTTTGCTATTCTTTTATGGTTATACGTAATATATATTTAAAGGGATTCGCTTTTTCAATATTGAGAGTAATATTCCACCAAGAATGCGTTGTGCAGTAACATTTAGAAGAAAAAAGCTTAAGTGCCAAACGTTTTTAGCATGTTGAGCGCCTTTATTCCTTTCTGGCATGTTAATATTAAGCATTTAGAAACCATTATATGTTTTTACGCAATTAAATTATATGACACCTACGTAACTGTTTAAGAGCGACTGAAAAGAAAATCAACGCAAATGAATTAATAACTGACTCGAATTGTGGGTTTTATCGCGATAAACGAAAGATAAAGTTTTCGAATGAAATGAAAATGAGTGACTGAGAGATATGGTGATAGAAATTGCAACTTCAGGAAGCTCTCCTTCACTTACAATAAAGGAGAGCATAAAGAGAAAAAAATCCGATAAGACTTATAAGGCTTTAAATACTAAAGTAGAGGGTTATGTAGCAGAGAATTTAATGTTAAATTAGATGTTATTAAATAACGTGAATATTCAAGGATAATTGAAATATCTACTTATCTACTAATGTACACGTTTTAATTATTTTTCGCACTGCAATAGTATATATTTAAATTTTATTTTGAATCATTCCCATATGCAAACTAGAACTAACCTCAAGAACGTGTTCTTTAAATTTAAATAACTAAATTAATTAAATAACCATTACATAAGAACTTAAATATAATTAAAAAACTATTAAAGAAGCCTATTTTGAATATGATAAAAAACTTTATTTTTTTAGGGCACCATAACCTTTTTGCTGGACAATACAATAATGTACGTTTACGTGTACGTATAAGAAAGTTAAAATTAACAGTCAATTATATAAAATTGTATGACAAATTTTTTTCGGACTCTAACCATTATTGTGCTTCTTTAATAGTTATATTGAAATGCAATTCCATGCTTAACGAGTTGTTAATCCAGCACACAATGGACTGGCTTCAATGCAATTGCCAAAAGAATTCCATCTATTTTTAAATTTTTTAAAAAAGTTTGGCCAAGTGCGTCCAATTTCTGTGGTGCCAATACATTTCCTTCATAATACTGTTTTCAAGCAAATCTTAATTAAACATATTACTTCTTGAACAAAAGCTTACTCAACTGAGCTTTCGGCACGCATAAAGATAGATCCATGCTTCATTATATATATGCTCACTATGATTTAATTGAACATTAAAATACAAAGTGCGCATTCAATTTAAAATATTTTCCGTTATGTAACGTATATGTCTTCTACCAATCCGAGGATTAGCCGGAATGTCGAGATAATGATAAAAAATAAATTTTTTTGTAAATATGGTGATATTGACGCATACCTTCATGTATGTCGCAACTCAATTCAATTTAATTCGAAAGACACTTTTATAACCAAAATCACTAAAATTCCCGCATAACGCATATAAGACAGTTTTCGACGCAGACGCTCTCAGTAAAATTAGACCTTCTCAATGCTTTTATTGGTTGTAAATCGGCTGAGTAGGTTGTGAATTTTAGAGTAATAAAATTATTTATATATCTATAGATTTTGTTTCAAATGTTAATGACAGTAACCATAAATGAGTTTTGCAGCACGTTAATTTATTTTTCTTATTCGATGAACTCCAAAAATATACACAACATTTTTTGTTATACAGCTGTGTTGTAATTGAAATCTGTTAATTCTCACTTTGTTTACATTGAAAACTTAACATGTCCTTAACATAAATCAAAAATAACAGTTTAAAAATTACTGTTATTTAAATATTCCTTGTTGAAGGAAAATTACCCCAAAACATTGTATTGTCATCATCATAGTCAGATGAAACACAAAATCGACTATATCAGTTTCTTGCGTGATGTGCGAATGAGAGAACTTCGTCGGAAAATAGGAAGTGTTGAAGTAACGTAAGATACTAAACCAATGCACAATTACAAATACTTTACGGTTGTCGTTAACATTAGTAAATATAAAAAAATGGTTCACCAATCAATGTCAATAGTAAAATATTATTAAAGAAGTTTTAAAATATTGTTATCAAAATTTGTATGTTCAACAATCTCTTATTTACTTGCAAAAAAATTGTGTTTTGGTTCGACCAATAAAGAAGATTGATATGCGATCATATGTCATCATTAAATTGTGAATCTCAGTTATATGATATTTCATAGTAGAGCAAGAAATGAATCATAAAAGGAGGATTTTTAAAAGGTTAGCAAGCGTAAAAATAAACATATAATACAAATAAGTAATATTAAAAATTAATAAATAAATTTATTATTTGAGGAGAATTAAATAGTACTGCGTCATAATGATAAAAGATCAAGAAATAATAAATGGAAAAAAAAATTTAAATTAAAATTTTCTAATTCTTTAAACCGAGTACAAGAAGTTGTGTTTCGTAAATTGAAAATTTTAGTACATAATAAAATTATGTATGTTCATATTATACATTCATTCTTATTGTTATGATTGAACTAAATAAATTAATAGCACAGTATTAAATAATTATGTGAAATAATTCAAATCCAACAAGAATAATTGTTCGAAGCACGAACGGTAGCAGAGAATTACGTTTCAAATTTTTTATAAGATTTATAAAAAATAATTGACAAAACAAAACAAATAGTTTTATAAGTTCAAGTAGTTTAATTTCACATGGTGGCTTTAGGAGTTTCAAATAAAAAAAGAAATGACTGCATATT
>JXPQ01022019.1:21555-35977 GCA_001014675.1 Ephydra gracilis
AAAAGAAATGACTGCATATTGCTGACATAGTGAATTCGATCATTTTCGAGGTTCGGTCCACGACAAATTCTTTGAAGATCGTCCAAAATTGATAGTTGTGTCACAAAACCTCGATGCAGGGCGTGAACTAATAATGCCAGATGCTTATGTGAAGCATCGTGAGCTAGAAGCATCCTTGCACATTAGTTCCCCTACAATTTTTTGTAAAAATAATTTACCCTCGTCGGATACCGAAAAATTTATTTATTGAAAAAAATTATACTCATTGATAGGTCTAAAAAAATTAACGAAAAGTTCAACCATGGTGCCTCAAAAAACGTGCAGAAAAAGTGACAAGTGACGGATATATATGAAATAAAAATAGAATCAACTGACGAAGCTCCATGTTTTGGAGGTTTCTTAGTGATATTGAAAAACTGCTATGGATTGAACGAATGCAAAAGTATGGCGATCAAAGGGAATATCTTGATAAACAATTAATTTTTTTTAATTTTAAAATTTCATTATTATAAAATGTACACCACGTATAATTGCTTTGTTATATTAATTACTACCGATTTTGTGCGTAGTTCCCATGTAAAAAGGTTTTGTCGTAAGTTAACGTAAGTCAAGACATTTTAGTAAGTCCAACAAAAAAATCTCATTGATTTAAATTTTTTTTAAATGAAATCATTATCATCTTCATTATGATGTGCTTTAGTCACTTGTATACAGAGTGACCTTTGGGTGAAAATTAGGCTTATAAAGAATAAAAAGTGTTGTTGATAAAATTTTATTATATTTTTGAATATAGTTACCCTCGAGGGCATTACTGTGATTTTATCGCTCAGGCAATATTTCGAAACCATTTTAATAGAATGATGTATGTTAATCCTCAAAAAATGCCCTAGTTTCAGCAATTAACGCATAATCGGCACAAAATAAATTCCCAGTGAACATTCTTGTGAAGTCTAAGAAAATAAAAAAGTCTCTGGGTTAGATCAGGGGAATACGATGCATGCGAAAGCCGTTCATAACAATGCATTACAAATTTCTCATAGTTGTTATTGATTTCTGACACCGTTCATTAATTTGATGCCTTGACATTTTTGCAAAAGCAAGAAACATTGTCTTAAGCCACTTTTAAATTTAAACAAAAGTTAAACAAAAACGTAGTAAACTATTTGTAGTTATTGAGTATCGTATACGTAACTTTTTATCCTTTTGTTACCGCTAAGTAAAAATTGTTATAGCAGTCTGTTCAAAATAAAAAGTGCATGCCATGCGTTTAAAGCGCTTTATTTGCTCAACATTTTCTCAAAACATGGCTATGTATTTCCTGAATGCATATTTTTCATCTATTATTATTATGGGAAGTTTTTTAAGTTTATGTTTGGCATGCTTTGAAATTTCAAATTTATTAGAGAAGTGCAGTCTGTATGGTGTCATATTAAACACTTTTTTTTTATTAAAAGTATTGCTGCGTAATGTATATGTACCAGAACACAAAACTTAATTTCCTTTCTAACAAAAATACATCTATGGCGCTACTACCATGTGCTATTTATAAGCAAATGAGTTCACAGTTATCCTTTTTATTTATACAAACTATCAGTATAAAAACATACAAATAGATATAAAATACGAAGATAATAATATCATAGTTATATTTATTTGCAACCTAATGAATACACTTTGGCATTATATTTTGCTTTTAAACTATATTATGTAATTTTCCTGTATCGATCTTATATTTTAATTCGCTATTTGCGTGTGTGATTATAAAATTGGTTTTAAAGTATGTTTGTATGTCAATTTATATATTACCGTTCCTAGAAACTGCTCTTAAGCTATCTCATAGAATAAAAGTAATAATTAAATGTAATTTTTTCTCCGTATTTATCTCAATTACTTGTTTTGTGTCTGACAATGGATTTTGTTGTTCCATGTGTAATCGCTGTGACTTGCAAATTAATGTTAATTTACAAATAGCTTTTATGCATGTGTATATATTTTTTATATAGCAGAAGCTTAATATTAAATTTGTTTCATCTAATCGTTCCAGTCCATGCATGCCTTGCTCTTAATTTTTACGTCTTTTATTTTCTGATTGCATATTTTTGCTTTAAGTCTAATTTAACAGCATTATCACATTTAGTGTTATGCCATGACGTTGGTTCCATTGCTCATTTTTGTAGGTGGTTGTGGATCATTTATACATAATATACGGCCAATATGGTGTAGGAAAATAATTTTTCTAATTTTGGGTTTTACTTTTTTGCTTTAGACTTCAAATATTTTTATGTTATATTTAAGTTTTTGCAATATCTTTTTGTTGTCATTTTTTTTAGTAACATTTTTTAGCAGAGTTTTTTACCATACGTGTAAATGATAAAATTATCAATAAAATTAAAACAAACAAATAGTTACTGAAAGTTATGAACTGGTAAAAATATTAACAAGTACAATATTTTAAATGGGTTAAAAATACATAAGACATCATTTAAAAGAAAATTAATTAAATTCTAAAATATAAATAGTAATAATTATTACTTACTTAATTCGCCAATTTCGCCTGATGCATAGCGTTGGAACCTCGAATACCATCTACCTAGTGCAATACAAGTTTAGTATTCTTTTTCTGTAACTACAACCTGTAGTATTGGAATCAAACAATTTGCCAGTTTCAGTTAACGCATCAATACAAACGATATCACCTTGTTCATTAAATGCTAGCCTTACCATACTTAAGCAAATTTGAAGAATGCGACATCTACTTCCTGGCCACTTTGTGCAAAGATGTCTACATCGTCGGTGTACACTGTTATAAGAATTGTTGCCACTGTATTTTAACCCCGTAACACATATGTTTTTCTGACTAATCAATTTGAATAAATCACAGGATATGGGATCATGTTATGTAAAATCCCGTTTGACATCTAAAGTCTCGGTCAAGTAATTGGGCGTCTATTAATCATTTTGGAAAACCTTATAATTTTATCTTAGATGCCAAACTCATACATAATCTTGTGTGGGACACTAAAAAGCGGTCCTGAAATTGACCAGGACTTGTTTTAATGTAAAGATTTGGGAAATGGCAGTAATCGTAGTAAATCATAGATTAATGGATTAACCGATCAGTTTCATATTATTGGATGAGTTTATGCCACGTTAGATGGCCCCATTTGGGACATCCTCCTCTTCTCGAAGACAGGGCAGATATCATATCGACTCTAATCGCTCGTAAAACTTTAATTTGAACTTTTCTATTGCTGCTTCTCATTTTACTTATCATATATTTGAACTTCTACGGTCTACGGAAGTGTATATTCGCAACAGCAGCAGTTCGCAAACTATTAGCAACGACTTGCTGCGCATTAACAATCTGTGCAGTCGGATTACACATTAAAGTGCGAACGGGTTTGTTTGAAAAACAACATATTCTTTCCTTGGTAAGGAAGTGCTCATTGTCGATGTTGGCACGCATTAAAGTACGTAAGTACTAAATGCTTGTTGTATCCTGTCCATCAATCATAAAGTTATCAATTGTATTGATCGAGAAGGAATTTGTTGCTAGGAATAGCAATGTTCTTCGCTGCGTTTAAGGATGTCAGTCTTAATTCATTGTTGCTTGTATTACCATGTAGACTGAACCTACCGACTATAGGCCCTAAAGTGCCGCTTAAATATTTTTTAAAATTTTAGTGAGCTCTATTGCTGATATTAGTTTGTTGGTCTTGACTGACCGATTACTAAAATATGCATTTTGTAGTTATTTATCTCAATCCCTCGGTATTACCAACCTTATTAATCACTGCGATTACCATTACTGCTCAAATAATCTGCTTCGGCACTGAAACGATTTTAATTATGTCTACAACTATAGAAATTAAAGATTCTAATATGGTTTATATACTAGTAATAAGGAAAATAAGTATTTATTACAAAGCTTTAATTTCAGGAGTTATTACACATCTTTAAAAAACTTGCAAAATTTTTTAATTGTATTAGTAACTTATAAAAAATAAAATTTGCAATATTCAAAAAAGTAACATATAAGATAAAAAAGCCAAACATTTTTTTAGTAAAACATTTCCACAGTAAAATTTACAGTTCTGCTCCTCTTGTTCACTTTGCGTCATTTTCTAGTCCAATTTAATAGTTATTGACAGGATTGCTGTTTTATACCTGTGTTATGATAAGAAAAACTGTGGATGGCTTATGTTTGATCAGCAATTCAAGGCAACTTAAAGTGCCCGCATAGTGTATAATGCGTTTGTAATGTTTTTTAAAAATAAGATGATTGTCAATTTGAAATTGTAAAATTTTAGTTGGCAAACGAACAGGACCATACATGTGCACAGGATAAGCTTTAGATAGTTCGACAAGTAGATAACAATACTTTTCCAATTGATTTAAATACTCTGATCCAAATGATAAACGATAAGTAGTCACTTCAGCACATTGTGAGCAATTACAGCGTTTTAAGGAATCTGTTACAATTTCATGAGTGCTGTAATGTGATTTGAATTAAATCTTCCATTTAAATTAATATCATATATGAAAAAGCACTTTTATGTTAATAAAATATAAAAGATTTTTTGCATTTCTAAATCAGCATGTTCTACCTTAAGTTAATGCTTTATTTTAACAGTTGGGCTGAATAATTCTCAAGCTAACAAAAAAAAAAAAAGTTTGATACTAATTGATTTCAANNNAAAAAAAAAAAGTTTGATACTAATTGATTTCAATCAATTGATTTGTCTTCGAGGTACAGTATTATTTATTATATAAATAGGACTCCGCTTCGGGGAGTTCTTCAGCGGCCTTAAGTGTCTTTGTAGCGAGCATGCAATTGAGGTCTTAGATCAGGAAATAGTGCGTTATATTCATCGACTATCTTGAAAATTGAAAAACCATCATCAGTGACTATTATATAGCGTAATTGGAGCGAAAATGAAAACGTGTATTTGGAATGAAAATGAAATATGATGATAAAATTTAATGTAAAGGACTTCGAATTTCATCAGCACCACTTCCGCTAACCAGAACTGAGGCCTATTTTGAGGGTTATAATATATCGTACTGTTAAAATATTATCGGAAAAATTCTTGACCGCTATATTCGCTGCAGCGGCCTCGAATGCAAGGTTAATAAAAAAAAAAATTGTCTACTTTAGAGCTTTTCACTGCTAGGTTTTAATTAAAGCATTTCCAATTAATTGAGATATAAAAAGAAATGTTGTTCTTAGTAATGGATTGATAAAGCAGACCGATTCTTTATTTTGTGAATTTTCAATTAATCGAGATATAAAAAGAAATGTTGTTCTTAGTAATGGATTGATAAAGCAGTACGATTCTTTATTTTGTGAATAACTTTGAGTATTGAATAAATTGAGAAATTTCTGAATATAGAATTCTTCAAATATGGGCATATTAATCGAAATACCTTTTATTTTTTTAAGATTTAAAGTATATATTACAATTAGAAGGATGAAATTGAACTGTTTATAAATAATTTATAAGATTATAATTGTAATTGTTAATGCATGCGTCTACTTCTCTAGAAGAATACTGGGCTCTTTGAGGCAATTATTGTTTGTACAAATTTGTTGTTCTGCAAACCTTAGATTAAATAATTATGAATTTGTTTCTCTTATCATAACTGAAGTAGCGAATGTAGACTGTTTGGACTATTATTCCAATTTCATTGCATATTTAAATCTCTTTTCCGCCACAGCGGAGGTACAGGAGACATAAGGATTCGAAATGTTCGTATGTATATTTAACAGCATACTTTCTGAAAGGTTATGAATAGATTACTTAAACTAAAAAAACTGAAAACTTTTGATGTTGAAGTTAAGAAATTTTGTATATTACTTTTATATCTCGCTTGTTCATTTTTTTTTCACGTCAACTTTAGTTGAATACCACAGCAGGTTTAGAATTGTATAATTTTTCGATTACAAAAATAAGTTTTCACCAAGTCAAATAGTCTGTGCCAGACACAAAACGAAACATAATATAACTTACTTTTTTTCAACTTCTTCCATTTTTTAATAGATAAGCTGATGTTCCCCTTTTCTCTTTAATATTCCTTGGCAATTTCGTTGTAATTTGCTTACTGCAAGTACCAGATGTTTCTTGTCCAATCTGAGGTTTATGCAAAATTTTTCGTTTTTTGTTTAATTTGTTTCCAAATGGTTTACTTTTGCTTGTTTGACACTTTCTTACATCTGCTTTTAATACTCAATTTGTTTTTGAGAGAAATATATATATTCGTATTTTGTATCGATGTTACAAGAGAAGTAAAACAAATGAGAAAATTTTTAATGACAATTCTTCAATTTGTCGATTTAATAACAAGAAAAGGAAATGTACACTTGACTTAAAATAATAAACAACACAAGTTACTGAGAGCGTAAGTGGATATATTTATTCGAATAAAATTAGTACATTATTACAACACACTAGAAGATTTTGTTTTTATATAGTATAAAAGTATGTTTTTTCCTTGAAGCTTGGCTTTTATACTTTGATCTTTGCAGGCAATTCGTAAACACATAGTCCATAACCTGCTCTGTGCTATCTGTTTTAAGTCAGTGTAATATATCTATTAAGAACAATATTTATCCTTTTTGCACTACGTTAATAGTTCAAAACATAAACTTTACTGACTGTCATCGTCTTTGCTTACATAGCAATCCCAAATTGGGCAAATAAATATTTTAAAATGCGAAACATAATCTTGAAAACTCATCGTTCCATAGTTCATATTGGCCTAGTTTTGGAATCCTTATTCAACCAGACACGTTTTGGCTGATAAACGGTACGTTTTGTAACCTAAGATGTTTACATAGTTCTTATACACGTTCCCAATGAAATTGGCAAAGTGTGTATTAGTTTTGGTCAAACGTTTGTAACACATAAAACCAGCGTCCGGAGACCTATCAAAATGTCTGCCGATATATACGATCAGAATCATCAGAGGAATCGATTTAGCCATGCCCGTCCGTCCGCCCGTGTCCAAAAAAAAAAAANTAACTTGTGCACATATTCCTTTTAAGCCTACTGCAGCTGTTAGAATTTTTATTTTTTAATGAAATTTCAAAATACAGCGGGAAATTAAGATATGTAACCGTTTTCGAAAAATGGATATGATTGAATAAAAATCAAAGGTACTTTCACTTAACCTCTAAAGTCCCAAAAGACTCTTTATACAGTTTTTTTCAAAGCTGTCATTTAAATTTCACGAAATTTCCTTGTATAGTGTGCATAAATATAACTAATATGTGTACAAAATTTGACTTTATTGGATGAAAATGAAGGGTACCACCTATGTGGTCCCAAAGGAGGATTTATGCTGAATTACACATAGTTTTCACTAAAATTTAACGATGTTTAATACTGAACATAAATGAAATCAATGTGTGTACCGAAAATAGGTTTGATTGGACGAAAAATGGAGGTACCCTCAGTACACCTATTGTGTTTCAATAGAGGTTTTAATGCTAAATTATTTACTGAAGTAAGTAAGTAAGTTATCATTTTAATTCTATAAAATTGAATTGAAAAAGAATATCATCAAAGTGTGTACCAAGCATAGGATTGATTGGTTGCAAATTAGAGGTACCTCCAGTACACCTATGTGGTCCTACTAGAGGCTTTACTGCTTAATTATGCATGGGTTACATTCAAATTTTAAAAAATTTCCTTATTAAGTGAACATATATATATAATTTGCGCATCAATGATTCATTAAAATCAGATAATTAAATCAAACACCTTATAATCCTTAATTCAACAGATCATGGTTTGACATCGTTCGATATGCTTCAAAATTAAACTCGGAATTTCTGAAACGTATCATATAAATTGATCAAATTCTAATAAATGTACTGATTCAAACGTTTGATTTAAGTATTTTAATTTTAGAATATCCCAAATTTTTTCTTACCATTGCAGAAAAAGAAACAGTTGTACCCATATTTAAAGTGTTTCCTGTAAAATATTATAATACAAAAACTCTCCTGAATATGGATGAAAGATGAAATTATCAGCTAAAGGAAAAACTAAAGTTTGAATATCTACGAATATAAAAAAGGACCACATAGATAGGAATACAAGTCAGTATCAACTGCATTGGATTGCCGAAGGAATTGTTGGAGCGCATTAGTCTAATATTCAGGTTGTCAATAAAATTGTGAAAAACTTGAATTGAATGTTACCACATGGCGGTCATATATGTCATTTGTACGTGATCAGATGTTGAAAAGAAACAGTTGTTTATTTTACTTAATACCATAAAAAAAAGAAATAAACAACCATGCGCAATTGGGAGGCCAAGTTTGACTTGTTAGCTGTGTGCTTGTTAACGACTGTTGCCTTCGCTTCAACAGCTTCGCCAACAACAGACACGATTACAAAGTCAACAAGAAGTACCGGTAAAGTATTCTCTCAAAATCCTCTTAAAATTAATCCTCGCTTCAATAAAAGTTCGCTGCATGCGTTAAAATTGGCAACAGCAAATGTAGAAAAACTAAGTATTATCACTTCCAAACAGTTATTATCAATATTAACAGCAATTTCTGAGACCCAGCCTTTTAACTCAAGTCTGAATATGCGCATTAATAACAGTGAAAACCCTTTGATGCGATACCCCGCCTTATATACGGACATTACAAGTACAGAAAATGTTTTGCTACAATCGGAGAGCAGTACTACTACAGGCTCTAATATCGGACTCGTGGTGTCAATTGTTAAGACTCCTGTTTATGAATTAGCAAGAAATGCCACTGTTGACCGGCCATTATATCTACAATCTACAAGAAATAAATTTCCATTCCGATTAAGTAATAAAAAATTGCAACATAAATTGTCAATATTACAAAAACATAGAATGCTTATGCCAAACGTTAATAATACTGAAAATAAATTTAGCAGGAATGCAAAAGCAGACGCACCACGAAAGGCAGCAGTTACTTCTTACAAAGTAGGTGTAGCTATCCATAACAAATTAAAAGAAATTCCACGATTGAGAAGACTAAGATATGACAAATCTTCAACTATCGAATATTTAAACAGAACTGAGGCAGCTCTTAAGGATGAAAATTTGGAGAAAGGAATGGAAAGCGCTGGCACCAATGCAGATTTAAAGCGAATGACTCAACCTGCCAATATTACCCAGTCGGAAAAACAAGTGGAACCATCAGAAAATAATAAAACTAAAATAGCACCCCTTGATGGAGAAAATACTTTCGTTACCCCACGGCGGAAAAAGCAAACACGTGATTTCAAGCTGAATAAATTGACCATATTAAACAATAAAACAAACTACAATAACTCAGTACACAATCAGGGGAAACGTTTTAACAGTGAATCAGCAGTTATAATAGATAGTTCTGAAAGAGATCCGTCAAGAAATCAAAGCAGTGCAAAGCAATCACAGAAAGCTGTAAACATCATACCTGCACTTTTGAAGAAGGACATAAGTGTAATTATTAGTACAACAACGGTACCTTTGTGGCGTAATAGTGCACAGCAAGAATCGCAACATTTGCTTTTCACAAAGGTGCATTTCAATGACACCTATTCCTACAAGACAAACATAATCACTTATACGACTACAGAAGCGAACACTTTTCCAACAACATCTAACATCACAAGTTCAAGTTTAACAAAAGAGAATTTGAGAATATTACAGGATGTGCGTAGCAATTTCAGTGTGGCAAACATCAAAAATAATACACCTCAAAAACAAACAGCAAATGCACAGCAACAAGCTACAAAAAAACAGAATATTGTTCTAATCTCTACAGAACTACCGATATCTTCAAAGGGATTCAAAACAAAAGCAAGAAAAGTTGATACAGTTCAACACGAAACAAATTTAACAACAGCGCCTAGTAAAATTGGCATTGAAGCAAAACACATGTCGAAGAATGAAGTGACTAAAAGTGTACGCAGTTCACGAATAATCCCTGCAATGTCTGGTAGCAGTAATATTTTTTCTTCAACATTTAACCAAAACACTAGTCGAAGCAATGGTACACTCAAACAAAAAGACATCGAGACAAGAATAGATTCTGATAAATTTGAGGAACCAATAAAAAGTTTAAACATACAGATGCGTACTTTATTAAATAACACATTAACTTCAACTACTGGAAAAAATGAGGTACTAACGAAAACGTCATCAACACCTTCCTCTGGAATGCATACCAATTTTGGGACAATGCCCGGCACGAACGTCGCCGGTACAACAACATCTACGGTGTGGCCAGTGAAACATGCTTCCATCATGGAAGGCGATGTTGTTCTGGGTGGTCTAATGATGGTGCACTCTCGAGAAGATTCCATTACATGTGGACCAATTATGCCACAAGGCGGAATTCAAGCACTTGAAGCGATGCTCTTTACATTGGACCAAATAAATACACTAGGCCTATTGCCAAATATTACATTGGGTGCGCATATATTAGATGATTGTGATAAGGATACGTATGGATTGGAAATGGCTGTTGATTTCATAAAAGGTAAGTATGGGAAAAGTACAAGTGCTGTTTTAGAATAATCTTACAATCAGCGAAATACACACAGTTGAAGTTTATTACGCTGCGACCATAAAAATTTATCTTGTTTCTAACATTTACTTGGTGACTTGACTTGGATTATTATATTGTGTTGAAACCTTTCAGGTGATTGTTTATAAACCAGCGTTCATATTTATTGTACAAGCGCATAAATTTTTAAACTTGAAAGTTTACAATAAATGTTCAGGTTATAAAGCTGAATTATATATAGAGAAGTATTTAGTTAAAGTCATTTTTAACATGGCAATTGTGGTAAGTGTATATTGTTCGTTTGCCAAACTTACTATACAGAACAAATTAAAGTGTGACTTAATTCCGATCCGACCCTACCATTGTAGTCGGAGGCAGGGTTATTAGGCTTACTTCAAATTAGGCACAAATTCGTAGTCACTACAATGGTATCGATACAAAATATTCATGTGATAAAAAGGGCAATTCTTTCTCAGTATCAGTCTGTGCATAATGAAACGTATGAAATGAATTTTTATACAATTTTATAATAAAAACATACAAATTTTGTACAAGGATAGGTATATTTCAATCATTTCAAGAATATTCTGCTGTAAGGCTCCTTACCTTTTAATTTAGCGTACAGGGGGATATTGATATTAATTGATATTTTCATCTTTGTTTCCCAAATAATTTGTGTATACAATTATTATAATAAATACATACATCTTTTATTTATCTTTTGGTAAACAACAGATACAATATTAGTTATCGTTATAGGTGAAGGCGCTGTGATATTGAAAAGTATCATAATTCACAAAACATTGTGGACACACTCTTTAATTAGTGTGGCACCTTTTAACATTTTCTGTTACGTAAAGCTTTTCTAATATTTTATTTTATGGTGTACTGTTATTTGCAAATCTTATGCACTGTAATGTGAGTTGTTTTCCAAAGTAACAGTGTCCCAATATATTGAATCTAATATTACTTTTGCTGCGCCATTTAGAAAATTCCCATTATTATGGTTTTTTACTTAGATTTCGAAAATATTGTTTTGTCTAAACGACACTTTTGAAATTTTCATTTGTTGAATGTGGAAAAGAAACCCTTAACCGTCATCTCAATTAAACTCCATTTTGTTACACGTATTTTTATTAAATAATTTTATAGGTTATTTTTCAAGGTATTTAAATGTAAAGATTCAATTGCACAATCTGAAAGTAGAAGTGGATAACTAGGAATTAAATGAGTCCTATTTTTTGGATCAGTCTACATTTCTCAGTCATACAAATTAAGTTAAAATACTCTTGGTAGATACTACTCGATACTGTTTTATTCTTTACACTACGTTAATGTTGACAAGATATGATAAATATGATAATATTGCAAAACATCTGTACTTTTTGCTGGACTAATTTTATTCCGGTTACGGAACTGATGGTTCGTATTTATTGTATTTATTTTTGAACACTACAAATTATTATAAATATGACACATCACTCATTTCGAAACTTTAATTAAAATATATTTATCCTTTTACTCAAGACATATTGAAATACTACGAAAATATTCGTCACACAAGCTTTTTAGGTGATAAGTAATTAGTCGGGTTGTTTAAAAAGCATCTCTTGTATTGTAATATTTTCATATAATATTATTTGTTGCACTTTTCCCATGGTCAGCATCATGGTTTCCTAGGAAATTCACTTATTGTAATTTAACTTTAATGCGAATTTATTAAATTTCAATGAATAGTTAAAGCAACTATGTAAGAAAAGTCGGGAGATTTAAAAAAAAGTATAAATAAAATGATTTCATTCTGTATTTTTCATTAATTCTTTTAATACATTTAATTTTTTAATACTTTTTCGCGGATTGCATTAACCCATCTAAGCTATGGTAGCAACGAAAAAATTTAGGTCAATACGAGTGGCATTTTTTATTTTTCGGGAAAAACAAATAAGTCCAAACATTATTGAAATTAGGACAATCCGAAGATGAGTCATCACTTCGATGTTTGCACTGATTAAAAATATACCTGATATATGAGATCTATGAGAGCTGCCATTGTAATGATGGAGAAAACTTTATGTTTGGTGGTTGGTTTTGCGATTTCTTCCTAAAAACATATAGTCGTGTAGCATTCAGAATTGAATGTTACTCAAGCGGCACACTACCCACAAGAGCAATTTGGCCGAAGAAGTGAACCATCTCCTTTCGTCGGGCGCATTTAACTTTTGACTTTGACTTTGATTTTACTCACCAGCTCATACACATATATTCATGATTCGTTACCTCACAGTATTTTATAAACGTTTTTTGCAGCACTACGGTTGTACTTTCCGATAACTTTTTACAGCAATCGATGTCACATTTTTATGAGATTGATAAATGATTGTGTATCCAACGAAAGTAATAATGCACATGACGATCTTGCATTATAAGTTCAAAGTAGCACAACAACTAATATTGAAGGAGTTTCAAGAAATTCGTAAGGACCTAAGTGCGCCCACGAGCTATACGAGCTACGACCACTACACCAGCCATTAATCGCCATATAAAGAACTGAGCTCATCGCAAAATTCTTTTTGAGAAAGTCTATGTCAAAGTTGCAAAAAAAAATTCCAACAAAATCATTTCTGTTGTGAGCGCGTTCGTACTGAAAAATTCTTTCTTTATTATGCTCCTTGATTTAAGCTATTATCATTAGTTTTATCAATTCCCGATATGTAAATAGTAACTATCCTATTATAAATAACTTAATATATATTCAAATGCATGCGTGAAAATCTCATTTTTTGGCGTACGTTCATTTTTTAATAATTTCTAATGAGAGACAAAAAATTAAACATTTTTATAATTTCTGATTCTATAAACCACAATAACTTCAAAAAATACATATTTCAATCATTCCTATTCATTTATCCATGAAATCTTAATTGTAATAACAGAAACCAATAGAAAACGAATTCAACACTAGCGAAACAATTTCCAGGATAAAAACAATACCAAATATATTATCTTTTCGTAATCTGTATTTTGCTATAATTTTATAACAGATAAGTATATAAAATGACAAAGATATACCCCACTTCAACAAGTGTTATTTTCATTCATAAATTCGCTTTGCATTGAAAGTTAACACAGAGTGTGCACAGGATTTTTTCCCCTATTTCGCCAAATTAAGCATTATACCAGTTTTGTATTTGTGAAAACGGCTGTTTGATTATTCTTTTTGTGCTTCCATACAGTTTTATTCGACCAAAAGACCAGTGTAGCAGTTTCCTATTTTTCGTACGCTCGTAATAGCTCACTAAAGCGTTTTTTAGTCACAAGCCGGCGCTATGACATGAAAGTCGTTATTTGCGGAAAAGAGCGTGCACAAATGGCGTGTCAAGTTTAAGTATTTAATTTGTTTACAATTTAATACAAAAATCGTTGTTCGGGGATTTTTCGGAATAAAATTAGAATTGAATTTTTAGAATGTTTAAAAACGATTGAAATATATTTAAATAACATAAACATGTCCAAACTAAAAAATAATAATAAAGAAAAGAAACTAAAAAACAACCAAATTTAAATGAAGTGAACCCATAAAATTTGTTTTTTGAAAATTTAATAAATATAAAATTGGGATTTATACACAATAGAATTTTACTAAGCTATAAAAAACAAGAGAAAAAATTTAATGTCATAAAAAACAAAGAAACCTAATCCCACTTTAATTCATATACAAATTTGTTCGAAATTTTTCAAAAATGATTTCTATAAATTACCGAGTAGTAATAGTAATATATTATTCTTTCGTTATATACCATTCTAAACAATTCAGTTTCATCGGTAATCTCTTAAATGACTTAACAAATTAAAAAAAATAATAATAAATCTGACAAAGGAATT
>JXPQ01022108.1:27256-42686 GCA_001014675.1 Ephydra gracilis
AAATTTGTGGGTATCACGCCTTTGCTTCCCAATATGTTGTCGCCAACTTTGAAACAGATTGCCATGGAGAAATCCATGTTTTGATTATTCCTTAGTTTTTAGTATGTAGTAATGTACCCAGGTTCAACGGTGACTATACGATGTAAAAATTCCTTCGGATCTCACTTAAATTGTTTTTAATTAATTAATTGTTCGAAATCAACAGCCACATCCTCTTTTGGTCCACGTGTGCAATAGTGGCACCTATCGAACCGTCAATTTTTCATCGCCAATTTATCATGTAAAATTTTAAATGCCGCACCGAACAAAATACTAATGGCCCTTGCTTCTAAGATTCGGAACAGCCAAAGTTGCTTTCATCTCCTTGTGTTTTCTCCCATCCAAAAACAAAATGCGAATCAGTAAACGAGACTGCTCTTTTCCCATCTTACCAAAAATCATTTGGTAAATGGCAGCACACAAGCATAACAATAACTTGTCTGAGGAATGCTGTCTGTCGTCAAAGAGGGGTCCTCGAATCGAATTTAGTTTAAGCGGTCCTGGAAAGTTGAGTTTTGTACTACAAATCCTTTTATATCGTATCAGTTGTTTCACAATACGACGATACAGCAATACCTTCAAAATTCTTACGACTTGACATTTTCTGAATTTATTCATTCTTAACAGTGGCCTGCCCATTGGCCTTTGAAGGGAAATCCATGCATATAGCTCCGTTATTCCCATATCATAATGATCCTAGTTTAAGTCGGCTCATGCATCTTAAAGCTAAAAATATTAACAGTAAGGCTTCACTGTACGTACTTTAAGTAAGCCAAAAGTTGTCTCAATCTATCTATTGAACGTTGTAATGCAAAACGAATTCTATTCATGCCTATGATGCCAGTTAGGTACCATTTAAAGGTTATTCTTCCATTTGCTGATAGTTATGTGAATAGTTCTATAATATGATTGAGGCAAAAGCAATGAAAATGCGATTTTAGAAATATTTATTTTATAATTAATCTGTACTCCCACCGAAGCTTTGTGGATTTTCGCCCCCATTAAATTAAAATCCATTGGTGTTGTGCTAAAACCAAAGTTTCTAATTTGCGCACATACGCACTATTCATATTTCTTCACCCTGCAGCTGTAATTTATTATCATAAAAACCAAAATTTATGACGGTGCATGAAGGCGTATATCAATCATCATAACTCAGTGCATACGCATTGCACACACAAGCGAACTTACCCAAAGCACTGTATTTGTTACCGTATCGTACACAACACCATGCAGCGTCAAGGCATGCCAAAGAATTTACGATAAGCAACCCTTTATGAAATTTTTTTCCTTGTACGTACTTAAGCTATTATTGCTAATTGCATTATTGCTTAATGAAAGTCGAATTACAATGATCCCTCATGTACTTACGAGCGATCTGAGTATGTTCAAAGCATTTTGAAATGAAAAAGTTTATTTAATAATTGAAGAAAAGCAACTTTAACGACTTGTTTACACTGTATCAACAGTTCGATACATTTATGGAGGCACAAAAAGTGTTAAATTTCATTGAACACTTTACTTGCAAAAGGAATCTAATTATAAGGCTAGGACAGTGTGAGTGTTACGCAAAACTTTTAACAAACCAATTTTCTAAAGCTTTTAAAATAAAACAAAAATTAAGGAACAATATTCAATTACTTTGTTTATATTTAAAAAAAATTAAAAACCAAATTTAAGGAAACCCCATCAGAAGAGGATTTAAAATTATGTGATATAAAAGAAAGTCCGTACTTGAAACTTGCTTGGTCCACGCGTCGTTCACTACTATAAATCAATTGAACCAAATATTGTACACAGTATTTAGAAAAAAGCTGAAATTCTGTTCCGAGCATTGTTTGGGTCCGAGCAACTTTGATGGTCCAAGGCAACGAGCCCATCAAAGTTGCCCAAAAAAAAAAAAAAGTTTTCATACTCTATAATCGTAACAACAATGAGTGTTTCCATTTTGCTCTCATAATACATTAGAAAAGACGCTTCTAAAACACCTGTCATACTTATTAAGTTGGGTATTGCAACCTGGCAAAGGATGTGGCCTCAGCAATCGTAAGGTTTCTGTTGTTTCGGTGGCTTGCAGCTTCGTGCTATTTGAGTACAACGACATTCCAACACAGGTTCATCTATCTCTTCTGTGACTACCACCACGCAGATTGTAATCAAACACCTTGCGAGCTGGTGCTGACGCATACATAGGAGCAATATAACTTTCGAACACAGCCTTTGGATGGAATGGCAATACATTTCAATCTTAATCCACATGCATTTGCAAAAATCTGTCAAACGTTAGTGCTTCCTTGCATCCCGAGTCTACCTTAATATTGCAACGTTTGTTGAGTTGAAAATTCAGATTAATTGAAGCCTGTAGCGTTCTAGAATTTCTTCCATCATCATTTGAGCTCATCTCAAAATAAAGAATGAAATTCAGAAATTATTAATTTTCTAGTTAGCAGGTAATCTTGAAAACAAACTCCCTTACATTTCAAAAACTTAATGAATGGTTTCTTGCCTATTTTTGGATGCTCTATAGATTCAACCCCGTCTTATACAAACTGATAAATTTATGCGCAAGATCCATTTAAAATTTTCTAGATCGCTGGAAATTTTGCTGACGAAATCGGCAAAGATTGTATTTTTGTTTCACTGTGCACAGTTTTTTCTGAAACCAATACAATCGAACCGCAAATCTTGACTAACATCCTGATAGATGGTATTTATAAAAATAGTACATGTGTTCTGTTTCAGGTGAATTGTAAGAAACGCAGAAAATAAAGAAGTAACAAACCAAAGTGATTCAGTTAGAAATCGAAGAAAAAGGGAAAGTTTGTTTATTGTTGGATCTAATAGTTATACTAGAAATAAGTACAGGCCATTCCCATTTCATCATGCTGTTTTTTAATTGATAGTATTTTTTTGAATAATGAAATGAATAATGAAAATTCCTTGAATTTTATTGATACTTGTGGCTAATTTGGTATGAAATGCTCGCTTTATTTTACAAACTCACAGTGACTGTACCTCTGCAACCATGGTAATTCTTCTTATACCCATTGATAACATTTATTTCATTGCAATAACAGCAATTTGTCGAAATCTGTGACAAATTCTCCCTTCACTGCACATTCTGAACCAGAAAGATATACTAGAGGTACTTCTAATGTTCATGCCTACACCTATCTTTGGGACCTGATTAAGTTCTAACGCAAGCTAATCACTGCATTTTGTTGAAAATATTGTCTAATAATCCCAAAATAGCCTTAAGGGCCCTTTTCTTTGTAAAGCGATGTATTGGAGATAACCAAATTAATGATCAGTTCATTAATAATAAAATCGAACGTGAGCACTAAATTTAGTAAATTAAGCTTAATCCCTTCTTTCTAATTTTTTTACGGTAAGACAGGGAGGCAAATCGATTGAAATGGCAGTCCTGTGGCGAAACTGAATAAATCATATATTTTGTTTATTGCGCGACCATTGATTCTGGCTATTGCACATGTATCATCAAAGGTTATTTTCATTCTCACAATTCTATTGAAAGCGTATTTGAAAAAGGGATCCAAGACCAATGTAACAGCTTTACATCAACAATGCCAATGAGCATTTAATCCTTATCTCTTGCATACTTTTAACTTGACAGGCAATAGTCCGATATTATTCTAGTCATAACGCAAATGGGTCTTTAAATTAATATGAATATATATACAAAACAGTCAGTGGTTAATTTACTAGACCAAGACGTGCGACTTCGAATAATTAAACCATATAACTGTCCAGGTTTTGAGTTCAAACACGGCGAAATTCATTCCTCCAAAGAGCAATTTACAAAATTTTGCAAATTCGAAACAAATAAATATTGAAACCAATTAAATAAAGCAGAACAAATTGTAAATTCGATTATAAAGAGATCGAGTCCACAAATAAAAATAGCTGTTAGTAAAAATATCGAAAAATAACGTTTAAATTAAATTATGGGTTAACCATTTTCCTACTTGCTTGAATTTCGAGTATAATACTACAGGCAGGTAAATGGTGAAAAACTGTAAATTGCGTTGTGAGCTGAGCAGTAGACTGTACAGCATCGTCACGCTAGACAAGTCAAATTGCAGTATATGAACAACAACTATACTTTCGTCACAGTATATGATACATTTTGAACCGTTATTATTATACCCACCAAGGAAAGATGTGGAGTTTTATTGGTTTATTTAAAGTAGGAAATTAATAAAAGAGGCGTTTCGGGCTATATTTCTATGACTAGTCCTACCTGAAGACAATTTGAGAGAGTCAACAAAAAAAATTTGTTCGAATAAGTGATATCTGTCACCTAGCCTATCAGTCTGGCCGTGCACATGTCCATGATTTCACACATACCCAATCCCATCCATGACTCCGGATACACCCAAAAAAGGTTAACCCTTCATATCCCTGAAATTAGCACAATCGTCAGGTTTTTCATAGAAAGTGGATTCTGCGCATGTAGCTGAACTTTGAAATTGCAGAACTGCTCCGACATTAACAGAATATACTCGAAATAGAGTGAAATTACATTTGACTACCAACAATTGACATTATAATTACAATCACATGCAAATGGATTTCAAACCCAGAAGATTAATCACAAGTTACTGAAATGTGGCATGACAGCGCTGGTTTACATTTCCATAAAAGTCATAAATTTTAGTGAAATTCCCATTCGAAATTTATTGAAAGCCTGACTTTTCCTTAATATTTCTTCACTTGAGCGAAATCAATCGCCAAATTTCGATATCACACATAGGATCTTTCAGCTTATTTCATTAAATGTGGCTTAAGGTAAGAAGATTCATACCAAACTACTGACATAAGGCATTGCCATTGGTTTGCATTTGTGTGAAATCAGTCAATAAATTAGCCATTATACACCGATTTTAGTGAAAAATTAATTGAGTACAAAGACCAGTTGTTCCAGCGGAAGGCAATGTGTCTCACAAATTTGCTCGGTAACTGTGCGTAATTCTGGATAAAAGCCCCTATTGGAACCACATACATTTTTTTTCAATCATTTAATCTTTTGTTACAATTATTAATTATATTTATATTCACTCCTTGCTGCAATTTCGTAGTTTATAAGTCAGAAATGCGTCATTCACGACTGAAGCATCTATTGGGGCCACATACGTGTGCTGGAGGTACCTCATTTATTATACTTAAGTTCACTTAATACTGAAATTTCTTTAAATTTAAATAATAACTGTAGCTAAATTCTGCATTAAATAGCTTTCGGGACTGGAGGTGTCTCTGAATTTATTCAATCATGTGTTTTTTTTTTTTAAACGATTAAATACCTTCACTTAATCTAGTTTGTTTTTATTTAACTTCAATTCTGAGGGGGTCAATAATTCATAATTTTGAATAACAAATAGGTGTACTGCAAGTACACGAAAGTTTGGGCGGATCTAAACGAATTAAATTTTTATTTATTTATTTATTTTTTTTTTTATACAAATGATCAGACAGACAGATGGTTGGATAATTCCTTTGGCGATGCTGATCAAATTGGTCTGATTTTCAAAATGTCTTGAAATTAGTGCTGGGTCTTACAAATGTAGGGGCTAAACTTATATATATTATAACTTGCCAATTTCATTTGATGCATTTATAAAAAAGAGAAAATCAATGTATGAGTTAAAAATGCGAAGGCTCCAAACATTATCGCCAGGAAATTTTCAAGGAGGTATAATTGAAAAATTTAATAATGTAGTTGTCACTTTTGACTTATCATCATGTATTTCCCATAGGCCGACGACCGTAAGTTAAAGGGAATTGTATTGAAGCGACTGTAAATTGAATCTTGGTCGAAGCAGACCTTCACGCCCTCGCTGATTTCGTGGTCTTAACACTGAGGATTAATAGTTCTGAGGAACCCAGAAACTAATACTTATTATTTCAGTGAAACTCCGTATACTTTTACCAGTCGAAATTTTAGGCAGTTTAAATTTAATGTTTTTTTTTTTTTTTTTTTTTTTTGTAATTATACATTGTTGTATATGTGTTGAGAACGAGAGTTATACATTTTCAAATCAAACAATTTTTACTCTCATTGTTGTAGTTACNAATTTTTGTAAGCAAATATTCATCAGTTATCTTCCGATTGCTTTGTAGCGTAAAGTTTAAGTGTAAGAACCTGCTATTAGTTTTTAATGTGAATTTTACATATGACTTATGATATTTTTTAATAATAATTTAGGCTAAATATTTGCACTTTAACTTAATTTTGATTTCAAAATTTTCTTGGCCTGCTATTATGACTGTTGGTCATATTGTCTTGGTTCTGTTTATAGACATCGCCACTGAATTTGGGAAAGTGTATATCAATTCTTGTCATACGTTTATAATACCCAGAACTAGCGTCCAGAGTCCCATCAAAATTTATCCTGATATGATCAAGATCACCAAAAGAATTGATTGAGCCATATGCGTCCGTTTACGAAAACCTTTCGATCTTTTGAAATTGGTCAAGATCCAACCATTATTTCGGATACTTCTATTACACCTATTCATACACATTTTAAAATTACGGGCCTTAGCGTACTACAGCCATTAGAATTGGTATGTTTCAATGAAGTTTCAAAATTAAGCGCGAAATTAAAACATGTAACCGTATTCTAAAAATAGATATGATTGAATAAAAATCAGACGTACTTCCCAAAAGAGGCTTTATGCACACTTACCGACAAGTTCATTTCATAATGACCATAAATATAATCAATGCGTATATCAAAAAAGGTTTGATTGCATGGAAATTAGAGGTACCCTCAGTACACCTATGTGCTCTCAATAGACGCTATACTGCTGAATCATGCACAATTGTCTCTTGAATTAAACAAAACTTCAGTATTGAGTAAACATAAATAAATAAAGAGTGTGCTATTAATGACTTTGATCTCATGAAAATAAGAGGTACTCTCAGTACACCTATGCGGTCTCAATAAAAGCTTTAATGCTGAATTATGTACAGTTTTCTTTTAAATTTAACGAAATTTCATTTTAAAGTGAATATGAATACAGTCAATGTATGTACCGAATTAGGGCGTTATTGCATGAAAATCAATGGGGCCTCTAGTTCAACGATTTTGTCGCAATAGCTTGACTGCTTAATCAAATTAAAGTTACATTAAAAGTTTATTTAATTCTGGCATTGAGTGAACAAATATAATTCATGTACATTCTATAGATTCATTGAATTCAGTCGGCTATGTAACCCACAGAAAGGGTGTATAAATTCCTAATTTCTGAAATTTGGCCTAGGCCAACTGTAAACTAGTACTTGTTGTTATTTGACTTTTGTTTGTTGCACTTTTCTTATTGTTCCGCCTAACAACCGACACCAAACATTAGTCCATTCGAGACCGTGAGAAGCTTGAATTCAGTTGGTATTCTCTCTATAGTACTTAAATGACGTTCCACGGTCTTGTTAAAACACTGTTATAAAAATGGGTATATGATCTGGAATAATCACATTCGTAACTTTGAAATTTCGTTTCTTTTAAATTGCTGTGATCTTAAGTCAAAGATTCAGAGCCTCTCTCTCTATTTTTCTTTTTAAAAATTCATAATTCAATAAATTATTTTAATTTAATTATACCGATTTGCTTATGAGCTATCACAGCCATTACTAGACTAGGTAACTGTGAAAAACAAGAATTTCTGCAGTGGAGCCATCATATTTTGTAATTAAATTCAACTGTTACTTATGCATATGGCCTTCCATTTTCAATTTGATTATATTATGCTTTGTATGTGATGCAGTGCTTGAAAAATTTTGCAATGATAACTCGTGAAAAATGTACTGTGGAGTAAGAAGTATTTCAAATATTTTTGTTGAGTGAATATTTAGTTGTAATTAAACTAATTACAAAGTTACAAATTTCACACTTAATTATCGTAAATAAACATTTCTGCTTTGAACAATCTGTTTCAGTTTAAGGCAAAAACTTTATCTTAACACGAAAGGGCAACATACTGTTCACATGCATATCAGCAACTTCCATACGTTCACAAACCCACACTCACATTGTGCCAACCTTGAGCACGTCAGCCTTGCCGAGATATTGCAATACAAGGAAAGGGCATAAGCAAATACTACTTCGCTTCAAGTACAACAACATCGGCATAGAGAACACAAATGACAAAATCTCAAGACCACTTGGAGTAAAAGTTAAAAACTTAAGCAAAACTTAATAAACATTCACAACAAAACCTGCAGCAAAATGTTGCAAATCTGAACACAGACAACATAGCATAACAAAGTGCAAAAAATAATTGTTAAAAAATTGTTAAAATCCATATGACACTGTGGCAGGAGTATAAATGGCAAGCAGTCGTAAGCGGTGAGCACTGTTGAGGAATATAGCAGCACGGAATTACTTTTTCACACTTGAGCATAACTGGTGCGTACTTGTTTCGATTTTATGCTTTTGTTTCGAGTATTAATTATTTTTTACTTTATTTGATAATGGATTTGGTTTGTTTTTAGTTCATTATTGCCACCTCACCCGCATACGTTAATGTTTAAATTTTTTACTTTTTGATTTTTTGAATATTATTACTTAGTGATGGGTGTTGCGAGTGTTGCTGCTGTTCATCAGACTTATGCTGTAGCATTTCATTCAGAAGTATACGGGATGCACATCCATACACAGGTAGTCATGAACAACGTGTCTTATCTCATGTGTTTATGTGTATTCAAGTTCCTGGCGGTGTGAGTGCGTGTATGTTTTGCACTATCCACCTCTCCTGCCATGCCAGTTTCAGTTGCGAAGTTTTCGTAACGCACCATGAACGTCAAGTGTTCAACGCTTTATAGTAAAACAGAATGTCGCGGATGCACCTATGTTGCTTTACTCTTGAAATTTGGTCATTGCAATAAAAGTGAACTCTTATTCGGAGCTTTCGTCTTTGGTACGAATTCATTTCACCAGCCATTACGATGTAAAAATTCTTTTCTTTTTCCCATTCCTGCTGGTTATTGTTGTTATATGAAAAGAATATTAAGTTTCATTTCAGTTCAAGCAATCGGTCAAAACGGTAGCGTAGAGCAGTGCTCATCAAACAAATTCCTAAACCGTTTGCAAAGTGTTGAGATATTTCTTTTCATCAAAAATGGCTTCTTTATCATATTTGTTGAGTTTGGCTGATGACTTCAACCGCTTGGCTATGTCGCCATTGAGTCATATTGTGCACGATCCAGCGTACTACTACCATCGCATTCCGTATATGGCAATTATGCCAGGCGACTTGGAGCTACGCAGTCGCCCTGACAGACATGCAGGTCCTGTTTCGAAAATTGGCAAAGTTGGCTTCCAGGTATGCATGGATGTGGCGCAAGCCAAGTGATTCGAATGTGAAAGTCGTTGATAATTGTGTTGTGGTCGAGGGTAAACATGAGAAACGCGAAGACGATCACGGCTATATTTCGCGTCATTTTGGGCGTCGCTATGGGTTGCCCAAAGGCTACGACGCCGAAAAGATGGCAGCGACTCTCTCGTCTGATGATGTGTTGAGTGTCAGTGTGCCAAAGCCACAAACCGAAGACTATCGAGCGCATCGTGAAAATACAACAACTTGGCCCAGCACATATGAATGACAAAGAGAATCCCAAGATTGAGGATATCGGCGAAGACAAGGATGCCGATTAAACAGCATCAGCACAAACAGAGCGGCAATTAATCAAACAGCTTATAATTTTATTACACATTCTGATCATGCGTCAATGCATTCAACACAACTACATCATCACGATGGATCAATATGTTCGCTTTCGTTAATTTCATATATATTTTACTACATACAATTGTAGTATTTTGCTTTCATTTTTCTTTTTATATTCTATTTAGTTTTTAATAAGTATTTTAAGCATTTGATATTAAAAAATGCATATTAATAATATCGCCACTGATAAAATGCGCCCTAGCTATAGTTTTCAACAAATCATTATTATATGCTTCACTCACACATCTAAGTGCTAGTAGTTCCACATGGACTGATTAGGAAGCGAGGTCTTTTTAGACGCTACATGCTTAGCGAGCGGTACAGGAATAGCAAACGATAAGAGGAGAAATATAATTGGCCAGGTATTCATTAATTCATCAGTGTAACTGCAAACACGTCATCATAATTTAATTTTATAATAGGTATAATTGAATCAGAAGACGGAAGTAAAGGTTAAAAAATATTATAGTCCTTAAAAATGATATAAGTGGAAAGCCTACTGCTTTTGTTCGTGAGCATCATCCATGCATTATACCAAATCCATAAATTCATCCACCTTCCCAGCACCGTAATTGTTTTAAACAATCATAAATACAATTTACAATTTACATATCGACGATAAGAACAAATTTCCAATCTAGATATTCTCCAAAAATACTTAATTTTTCATAATTAATGAGTTTTCCAATATTCTTGCAGAGCTGCTAGAATCCTTATTCATGTCATAGACTCAGACTGCCAACTTAATTCTTCTGATGTATCCTTAATTTAGCGGAGCAATTATTTCTTGTTAAAAATAAAAATAAATAACCGTGGACTCGGTCATAACTGCAGTAGCTATGCTACTTCATCTTCCAAAATTTCCGGAATTGTGTATTTGTTGACGGTGTACCGATATGTCATCATCTTCATTCTGGTTGAGTGTTTCAGCATTGAATAATTTTTGAAAAGTAACGAAATGGCGATTAGTTGTAATTATTCTTGGAAATAATGTTGGACAAATTCATTATTAATTATAGATATTGATTAAATTGTTACGAAAAAAATTTGGTCTTACCAGCATCGGAACGGTTTTCGATTACTCAATCTTAGCTCCAATGATTGAATTACAGATTTTGGTCTCTAATGACGTCCAAATCATCCTTCTGCAAGTCACGTGTGGTTAGCTTCCAGCGAAGCTGGTTCTCTCTCAGAGTTTCATCTCTTCTGAGTGAATGACCAACGCACTAGAAAGCGCGCAGTAGTTCCTGAACAGTCTCTATAGCTCAATCTGATGATATTGCAGGCATGGGCAATTAAATCAAGGGAAACTATTATTTTGAACAAGCAATGTAAGTATATTGCAATCGAAATCATTTTCATCCCAATTTATATTTTACATCGATATTATTTACCCGATAACGATAGGTGCTAGCCAACCAGAGGGATCGAACAGTGCGTCAATCCCAGAAACAATTGTTTCATTTAGCTTAAAGTTTGCTTGGTGATAGAACTGAAATGGCATATCGAAGGCAATCTGCCAGACCATTCAATGTATGCCAATTATCTAATATTCGTCAGGCAGGTTTCCTTGGGCAAAATTGGTTTTACTAATTAACAGAATAACTGTTATTCTACTATTTTACGTTCATTCATTTATATAAAAAGCGGCTTGCCATAACCTTCGAAGAGCGGTATATGGTGTACAATCGAATTCTAAGGTTATTCTTTGTCATTCATAACGTACGTAAAGTTATCTTAGAATCACTGTGGAAAAGAATTCTTTACAGAAAAGTTCGATTGGCATAAAAAAAATCTACCAAGAAATTTTTTCGATATCGCAATGGACTTAAAATAGAAATAGCGGGTATCTTAGGAAGAGAAGGTTTAACTCTGCTTAAAAGTTGTTGCTGAGTGGATTAGTTATTCAAACAAAGGCCATAAGATGATTGCTATAAGGCGTTGAACACAAGTCAAATCATAGTTAGGGTACTGTTGGGCTTAACCGCATACTGGTATTACATTGGGGCAATTGCCTTTTGCACTGCGAAACGACACATTTAATGTTTTAAACTATTGCAAACTCCATCCGCTTTGGGACAACTAACAGGCCATTCACCTGAACTGCACGATAAGCACATCTGCATTTCAGAATGAAATTTTCGCACAGCAACTACCTTCTTATTTGTGCTATCGCTCGAATACCGATATCTTCATTTTATTGTCAACCAAACTCTGCTGTAGCATCCGTTGATATTATTGAAAGCTGAGTGAGGTGGGTGTCTGAGGGAGTCCACATTGTCATACGGTAACCAAATAATGTCCAATCAAGTAATTGATATCAAGGAGGTACATTATCTGACTGACTGAGTGGGATGAAATTGATCTCTTTTTATTTAACCATCTTCTGGTTGGAAACACGACAGTAATCGGTTTGAACTGATTTTAAAAGAGATAGTGTCGGCGATTTCTGGAGGCCAGGTATAACACTTTGACTATGAGGTAGCAAAATTCTGGCTACTTTTAAATGAGGTCCTTCTTCAGATGCATCCGTTTCCAATCCTGGACAAAATAAACACGGGTAAGGTTCGTTAGTAAATGCCGGCCTTAGTTGGCTTACCACTTCTAGTTCATCTAGCAATTTGTTTGCACAATTTGTTAACTTTTTTATTGTATAAGAAACTTTTTTAGACTCTTTGGAATGAACATTTGTTTGGCGATATTGATAGGCAACATTCCTTCGTTTTCCATTCAATGTCCAACAAAACCAATTAATTTTCTGGCAAACGAACATTCTAATCAGTTGGAATTGGGTTGTATTTTGTAGCTATCGCTGTCATTATTCCACAGTCTTGTCTGATATTACCATACACAACCGTATTCCCCGAAGCCATCCCAAATGAGGGATTGAAATTCTGCACATGCTGAGTGAATAACTGCGTAGGTGGGTTCTAAAATCCAATAAATGTTTGTTTTTTTGTTGTGTTATCTTTTTATTGCATAAAATGTAATTGTAAAAGCCATTGTGAAGATTGCAGTTGTTTTACGTCCGAAAATTATAATAAATAGGTGTGCTGCATGAACTCGAAATAATATTTACTACTTTTATTCCATAAGTGTTCCAAATTCTGTTAACTCAATTCCTTCGTGGTTCGTTGTGTTACAAACTTATGACAACAACTCATATATATCTAACCAATTTCATTGGAGCCGTGTATAAAAATATAGGCTGTGTAAACTCCTCTATCAGTCGCAATGAGAGGCAGTGTTTTAACTCCAAGTCATTAAGTTGCCGACAGCTTATACAGATGCCAATGTTCTGTTATATTTTATCGCAACTTCTATTCGAATTGCACAATGTAATAAAATTGTTCAGGTAGTTTTCTAATTGACATATTCAGACTCTTGCTGCAGAAGGAATTCCGACGGTAAATTAAGAAGATGTCTGATGTCATTCTTTTGATGTCTTCTACGTGGTCTATTCGAGTCGAGTTCTTACGCACTTACGTTGAATCGCAGTCCAATATCACACAGACATCACAACGTCATTGGACAGAAATAAAGTCTTGATATGTCGTGGTATTATCTGGTTGTACCGAACACTGTATGCACTTGTTTAATTTCGACTTCTTGGACAGACTTGAGAGCATATAATGCAAATTTTTTTTAATTAGTGATTTCATTTGTATAAGAAATTAAATTGGAAAAGAGTACATTAATATTGGTGATACATTTCGAACACCTACAACTAAGGTTCGGAGACCTATCAATATACATATAGATGTCATCAGCATCCCCACAGTCATTGACGCTGTCATATATGTCCATGTAGTCCAAAAATAAAGAGATAAGGACTTGCGCTAGATTTACGAAATGTGGTCTGCAAAATCAGGGGTACCAACCGTATTTATTTTCTTTTAACTCCCTTCTTGTGGATCACATAGATGTCTGATTTCAATGAATCAACGGTACACACATTAATCATGTGTATGTCCACTTCATATTGAAATTATTTTTTAATTTAAATGTAACATTGGCATGATTGAACTGTAACGCTTTTATTGGGACACAGACGTGTACTGGAGAAACACCTAATTCCATCCAATCAATCTCATGCAAGGTGGAGATATTGACTGTATTCATATTCACTGAATACTGAAATTTCGTAGAATTTAAATGATAAATACGCATAAATCATCATTGGAGCATCTATTGAGACCACATAGGTGTACTCTGNATACGCATAAATCATCATTGGAGCATCTATTGAGACCACATAGGTGTACTCTGAATTCTCTCCAAATTTCATGCATTCCATCGGATTTCGAGTGTACATATTTAATACAGTTAGGTTCACTCAATACCGAAATTGCAAACAATGCTACTTTTGCATGATTTTGTAGAAAATCCTCAAGGGGGATTGCTTAGATGTACTGGTTGCACCTCTAGTTTTCATCCAAACATTTCTTAACGCAAACAATTTTCGTTAGTTTAACATGATAATTGACAAATTTTGATTTCTGTAGTGTTTTACAGGTGGACACGAGGCATCCGAAATATTGATCGGATCATGGCCACATTTTTCTTCAATCTCACATTTTTCCTAAGAATATCGTATACGGATGAACAGGCTGAAGAACGGACGGACATGCATGTCCAAATCAATTCCTATGGTGAACCCAACACTTGTTCTTCGAGTTACAAACGTTTGACCAAATATACACAGATAAAAGTAAAGTTGAATACTGTTTATGGGGACACAGTTAGATATTCGTTCAATAAATTTAAACGTGGTCAAAAAAACCATTTGCGATAAAAAGTGACCAAGACGACCGCCACGCATGCTTACAGAAGAAATCATCAAAAAGTCCACGCAATGATATTTGTTTGATCGGCGAATGAATGTGTACGAAGAAGCAGGGGCCATAGGTGTTTCGGGTGGAATCGCAATGAATATTTTACATAAGTTGACGTTGTCGGGTAGATGGGAACCACGATCGCTCATGGTGGACAACAAGTGGATGCGGCAATTAATTTGAAATAGTGTTAAGTGCAATAAATGAGAGATCCGAACATTTTTCGTCGAATTGTCACCGTTGAAGACACCTTTCCAACTTTTGTAACTTTGGTTACATCCTGAATGACCAGAGCTCTTATTGGCTGGAAAGATTTCGACGACGATTTTTCGACGATTTTTAGAGATGCAAAAGCTCTCATCCTCATGAATTTGATCGAAAAAGTGAAAACAAGCACTGGACATTACTGCTGTCAGTTATTGCGCCACTTTGATAAAAACTGAAGGGGACGCGGCAAAAAATTGCCGCAGAAAATGAGCGCTTTTGCCACAATAACGTAGCAGCTTATGCATCCGGAGTAGTCACTGGCAAGCTGCTTGAATTGCGTTATGAATTACACCTCAATTCAACCAACAGAGGCATATTTGAAAGGAGCTAAAAATATGTCAGGAACATTTGTAAAAGCGGGTTCATTTATGAGAGGCTTAGGGGTACTTACTGTGCCGCCAATTGCACCCAATACTACGGAGCACCCAACAAACAGTCTCTATTATTGGCTCTCTGGAATGCAGCAACTTACCTGTTGATTTCGGCAGAAGATGCATTTAGGTGTTTTTGCTGTGTCTGCGTAGTGCTAACGAGGTTCTATT
>JXPQ01022202.1:6778-17300 GCA_001014675.1 Ephydra gracilis
ATTGTTTCCCAAGTTTTTTTCTTTAGTAAAAAAATTTATCACTAAGATAAGTTCAACGTCTTCATCAAAAGCAATAAATTCTATTAAAAACTAAAATAAATATGTACATATAAATTACAATTAAGTATTGGTAATTTCTTGCTTCATTTACTTATCATGACAAAAACAATTTCTATCTGAAGAAAATGAACGAGAAAATAAATAATAACGGTGTGATAAAACTGTTTACCACCTTGTATTGTGCTACATGTTATCTTAAAATTGTTATAAAAAATAATATGCTCTTCAACATAAAATGCTATAAAATCATGTTTTGCGCGGAGTGTTGCATCAATTCAACCCAGGTAGTCAAGCTAAGAAATGATTTTTAAATTTGCATTGATAACAATACTTGTAATTTTCGCGAATATTGAAGGAAGCGTCCAAGCTCGAAGTAAGTTATATAATTAAGAATTTTAACTCTATCTACTTTTTACTATAATGCTACAAAAACAGTGCGAAAACTTTTTCTATGATGAATTATGACTCTTGAATTCAATAATTAAATCATTTAAATTTTTTGTATCATAATTAAAACGTTGTTATAGGCTGTAAACCATAAGCGATAAATACATTATGTAAATCCGCTGATTTGGAATTTATGAGTTTACTGTATCATCATCGTCCAATATCTCGATCGAACGCGGAAAATAGTTAAGCTGGTGAAAACTCAAGCTCGAAATTGTATATTTTTACTTCGGAAAGTTTTAAGCGTTTTAAATGGTTGCATTTTCCAAACACACATTGGCCGAGCAAAGTTGTTTTAAACAACAATCAGAACAACAGCAACCACTTCAGGAATATCAAAAATCGAAACAGTTCAAAAATGTCCATGGGAGTTCAAACTGTCTTATTGTATTTTGCTCCAATGCATAATTGGCATAGAATCGAAAATGGTTTTATTAGTAAATAAACATATTCTGTTAAAAAAATATTTTCAGCTTGTGTTGTTTAAACTAAGTTTCATATTTTATTTAAAATAATATATATGATTTTTTCAAAATTCATATAAAAGTAGAATTTAATTTTCAGAAAATGTTGTGTGCTATCATGGTACGTGGGCTACATATCGCAGTGGGAATGGTCAATTCAATGTGGATCACATTGATCCATTCCTGTGTACGCATTTGATGTATGCCTTTTTTGGAATCGAGGAAAATGGCGAGCTGCGTATAATAGATCCATATTTAGATCTTGAAGAGAATTACGGCCGTGGAAACATATTTAAGTTTAATCGTTTAAAAATACAAAATCCGTTATTGAAGACTTTAGCTGCCGTTGGCGGTTGGAATGAAGGGTCGAAGAATTTTTCCATTGTGGCTGCAGATCCCGCAAGACGTGCACGATTTGTACACTCCACTATTAATTTCTTACAGAAATTCAGTTTCGATGGCATTGATTTGGATTGGGAATATCCTAATCAACGACATAACTTAAGAAACAACGATCGTTTGAATTTTGTACTTTTACTCAAAGAGTTAAAGGAAGGGTATGTCTAAACGCAATTAATTTCAGCAGTACTTAGTTTCGACAGCAGTTTATTTTAAATTGCCTCTTAAATAGGCTAGAACCATTGGGTTACATGCTAACAGCTGCAGTAGGATCTGCGGAGCATTCCGCTGCATTGTCATATGATATTCCGGCAATTGTGAAATACTTAGATTTAATAAATATAATGGCATATGACTTGCACGGATCATGGGATAATATTACTGGACTGAATGCACCACTATATCCTCCAAAAGGAAATAGTAATTCTTTAGAGGAGCAGCTCAATGTTGAAGCTATCGTGAAATACTGGGAGACTAATGGTAAGCATAATTCGCTAAGTCTCTACTACATTAATCATTTCCTTATATTTACAAGGCGCACCAAAAGACAAACTTGTTCTTGGAATACCGTTTTATGGACGTTCATTTACTTTAGAAGACCCTAAACGACATACTCCAGGCTCAGCACATTTAGGACGAGGGCTTGCTGGTCAATATTCAATGGAACCAGGTGTTATTGGCTATAATGAGTTGTGTGAAGAATTCAACAAGAACAAAATGTGGATGATGGAATGGGAACCCATACAAATGGCACCATATGCATATAAAGATCGTCAATGGGTTGCCTATGAAAATCTTAGAAGTATTGAATTAAAGGCACAATTTGTTAAGAATAATGATTTAGCTGGGATCATGGTTTGGTCAATCGAATCCGATGATTTTCTTGGCCAATGCCACAATATGAAGTATCCTTTATTAAAGCAAATTAATAGAATTCTATTTGGGTTCGATACCCCCACAGGCATGATACGGCAGCCAACCAAGCGCTCAGGGACTCTTGCCAATCATTTAATTAACGGAAACCAATTGCTTTCTTCAGTGAACTCTAAAGGCCAGTTTAAGTGTACTATTGAAAATGGTTATGTACGCGATCCAAACGACTGTTCAAAGTTCTATTTATGTCAGAGTGGGATTACATATAATTTCGCTTGCCCAAACTCATTATTTTTTGATGTTAAAACATTTAACTGCAATTATTCTTCACATGTGCAATGTATTATGAAATAACTTTTTCTTTAAATACAAATGGATTGAAGTAGAAGAAATGTGCTTAAGTTATTTTATAGTTCCGGCTTAATTAGTAGCTTCTTTGTGTAATTGAAAATGAAAAATGATTTTCAAAGTTTCTGAAGTGCATCCTCTGTTTTTATTGTGCACTAACTTCTGTGATTAATAGATGTCCTTTTTTTCAGATTTTAGCTATCGCATTTTACTAAGGGTGCCCAATTACATGCGTTCAGTAATTCGTCATATAATAAACCCTCGCTACATTGGAAATCATAACGTTTGCCCTCGACGCATCGATAAAATTTAGAGCAGTCAAATTCATGTTTATAGAAGCCATCAGTCACGCATGTGCCATTATTTGGAGATTTTGTCGAGGTAGGTGTTGATGTTGTGGATGTTGCTACAGGAGTTTCAGTTGAAGCTTGGATACTTGTCGATGTCATTGGGCTGCTAGTTTGTTTAGTTGTAGATAATGACGATGTAGATAATGTTGTTGCAGGAGATGCAGTTGAAGCTTGACTGCTTGTACTACTTGGTGTCATACTTGTCGACGTAGTTGGTCTTAAGCTTGTCGACGTTGTATCAATTGATGAATTATTATCTAAAATTTTATTTTTAACAGCTGTAAGTAAGGGATATCTCCCTGCTCCACATTTATTGCCGAAATCATCAACTTCAATTGACCAAATACATGCACCAGCCAGACCCATTGAGTTTATGTAATCACATTTCAAATTTATGCTTTCCACATTATCATATCCAACCCATTTTTTATCTTTATAAGCATATGGCGCCTGTGCTGTACGGTCCCACTTCACCTTCCAGCTGCTTTGGTTAATTTTTTGACAGATCTCATAGTATGCCCAAAAACCAGGTTCTTGAGTGTAAGGCCCCGCCTTAGCTGGACCGGTAATTGGAGAACCTGGTAATGTCTGTTGGCTGTCTGCTAATTTGAAAGTGCGACCGTAAAATGCAAGACCAAGCACCAATTTGTTCGGAGGTACTCCAGCACTTAGCCAATAGTCTACAGATGCCACTATATTATTTGGACGTCGTCCGCGTAGTGGGGAATGTATGCCTGTAACACCATCCCATGTTCCGGCCATATCATATGTCATAATATCGATAAAATCAACATATTTTGAAATTTCTGGCACATCATATGATAGCATAGCACTTGGTTGGGCTGCTGCTGCAGCAATAAATAATTCCCAACCAAATTGGCGGAACCTAAGCGAATGTTATGAAATTTAATAATTTATTTCAACCAAAGATATAATTCATGTTTGAGACCATATTTTTGACTTACGCTTGTTTAATTTCCTTTAAAAGTGTTACAAAATTTTTCTTATCCTTTGGCACACCTCCTCTCTGCGCTGGATATTCCCAATCAAAGGAAATACCATCAAAGCCGTATCGTTTCAGAAATGCAACAGTTGATTCAATAAAAGTGCTACGTTTATTAACATCACGCGCCATTTTTGAATATTTTACTGAACCTTCATTCCAGCCCCCTATCGCAGCAATTACTTTTAGTTTTGGATTGATTTCCTTCAATGCTATGGCTTGCTGAATGAAATTTAAGCCACTAGGCAAAGCCAAATAGTCGTCCAAAACAAGTAGTTCACCAGATGCACTTATACCGAAAAATGCGTAGCTTATATGAGTACAAAGATTTGTATCTACGTCACGTGGTTGAAAGCGCCCGGCTCCCGGCCGATAATATGCCCAAGTGCCCCAATAGCAGTTAATAATCTCTGAATATAATATTTGGCATGATAAATAATGATATTGTAATTCCACTTCATTCAAAAAATTAAAAAATATTAATATATATGAAGTGAAGTCAGACTTACTCTGGGTAAACGCTTCTGGTAATGTTAAAATTATACACCACAAAAGTATTAAACATGTGTATACCTTCTTCATGTTAACGAATTTGGAAATAAAGTAGGTTGAATAGCATGATCGAGTTTTTATACGACGTCCTCATTCTATCTTATCAACGTGCGAATTTATGTTTTATTTTTTAATACTAGCCAATAAAGTCGTTTGAAAACAAACATTACCTATCACAAGTGTTCAAATCAAATCAAGTCGGGTTTATTATCTAGATAAATTCGATAAATTTTAGTAAGAGAACCGAGAAATTAATAAAAACATGTTCAAATGCGTTTGAAATATAGACTTGTTCTTCTGTATGGTTTAAGGATTTGAATTCCAAATCAGTATGGATTTGACTTCTAAATCAGAGCTCAATACTTTTACTTATTTTAAGTTTTTGACTCAATCTCGATCAGGAATTCAAAGAATTCAGAAAACAGATATGCCATTGCTTATAAACTTGCTGTTGCCACGTCATGAATTAGCGGAAATATAAAAGTTTATTGTGCAATAAACATAAAATTTGTCGCTATTATTGTATTGGGTTATGCCTATTATTTTGATTTGTAAACACTCAATAAATTTTTCGAAAGTTCGATACTGCAACGTCATTTATTAATTCAAAAAATATGCATGTTTTTCATTTTGATTCTTTAAAATTGCAAAAGTTCACTTATCATACAAATATAAAAATTGTATAATATAGAGCACGGAACATTTTATAAATATTTATGCGATAATTCGTAAATAAAATTACTTACATATAGAATGTCTAAGAGATTTCACGTATAAATATATATGCATATATATAAAAATTAATTGGCAAAATGTATATTTAATAGAAGTGAACAGCCATTTACGTTTATGTTGCATAAAAATAATACTTCCTATTCTATCCGTATTCGGACTAAACGACGCCGCTGGGTACATTCCTTTAGGACAAGTCTTACCAGCAATAGTAATGCTAAGACATCAGATACAATTAGCATATAGAAAACATCCTGCCAACTATGACTGGATATCACACCAGCCAGAAGAGGTCCAATTGCAGCTCCTGCAATACATTAAAATAAATATTAAATCTTACTTTAGTAAAAAAATAAATTTATTTAGAAAAAAAATTATATCGCTATTTTCGTATTAATGAATATTAGATGGTGAGGTTATTAAAAAGGANATTAATGCATATTAGATGGTGAGGTTATTAAAAAGGATCTCAAAATTTCCAGACTGAGTCTGAACTGGTCTTTAAATTGAATATAAGAAGCATATCAAGCAAACAGCGGCGAAGTGGACGTCTATATTTTATCCGCAAATGTATCGCTAAAAAAGCATGCTGTAAAATCCTTTAAAATGGCAGGAAATTCCCATTTCAGATTCATATTCCAAGTCGTGATGACCTCCATATGAAAGCTTTATGCCACATCACTGGTCTTCTTTTAACTCTACGGTTATATAAAGAATGTAAAAAGCTCTTGCAGTTATGAGAAAAAAATAATCATGAAATATTTTCATAACTTTTTAATACAAAAACAATAATAAACAAAGATGGTGATAGAACATCTCAAGAATCAAAAGACACAGTATCTATGGTTCAGATGTAACCGTCCTGGAAACGCCATGGCTTGGTACGTTCACTCCAAAGCAGTCAGCGAGCACGTTTTGAAAAACGCGTGCTAACTGGCGATAGTGAGGCAAAAGGGTATCTTGGAAGATGTTTTGGAAACTTTAGCAATGCCGGAGAACTCTGTGTGTTTCAAAAAGTCTCTGTAATAGACTATACGAATAAAACAAAATAAAATTGCTAACGTCAAAATATTCTAGCTTCTATTTCTACTGAAGATTGACACTCAGCAAGGACATGCATAAAGCAAACGACAATTATTATTTTAATAATTGCTTTGTATTCTTCGAACGACTATCTTTAAATAGAAATTGCGATACAACTTGTTAAAACCATAAGCAATTGCCTAACATATAAATCTGAAGAAAACGTTTACAAGGTAAAAAAAAACTTCTGTACGAATTAATATATTTATAGGCCATTTAACTACATATTTTTATTTGTTATTTCAGATGTCTATTAATAATTCCATATCGAAAAACATGCTACTGCGTTTAGCAATTCCAACATTGAATTTACTATCTAACCCGAGCATAGTCGTTTAATAATAAATAAACTTGTATTCAGACGGATTTATTTTTTTACATGACAGGNATACATACTCATTTAATAATAAATAAACTTGCATTCAGACGGATTTATTTTTTTACATGACAGGACATTCAAAGTATTAAAGCGCTACATGCTATTAATCTATATTGACAGCTTAATAAAATATTCAAAAGATGAAATTCACTGAAGTGCAATACATAAAAGACATCTGTATGAATATACTCAAAACGCAGACTGAATAACTTATCTCTGAGCTGTATAAGTTAGCTCGGAAATTCGTTCATATTGATTTGAATTGATGAGAGGAAGCTGAAATAACTGAATTAATTCACTTCAACACACAATATGTGCCAAAGACATTGAATTAAGATGTATGCTCTGCATTCAACAGATTTGCTAAATACTATGTGGTACTTTTAGTACAAAAAGATGAAAAAATTTTAGGCAAACATTCAAAAATGTATACAAATAAATGTGGTTTTCAAACTTTACAAGAAAATTTTTATATGAAATTAAAGCTTTTTATTTCTATGCATTAATTAATTTTTTGTTGTTCTTACATGCAAGCCTTAGATGACTCTGCGAGAGTCGTCGCGAATTATATATATTTTTATCATCCTTTTTGAATAGTTCATTATAAAAAAAATATTTGAAATTACTCACCTATAGACCCCGTTCCATCTATAATAGCTGTAACTGTAGCCAAGGCTTTTGCATTACCTTCTAAAGAACTATGTTGTCCTAATTCAGCACTGACTGAGGTTGTAATCAAAGCGTATGGACCATTCACAAAAATGCCAACGAGGATAAGTAACATAACGCTTACTGTAATCGAAATGGCACCATATTGCTCGTATATAAGAAGCTGTAAGCATAATTGAATTGGAATCATCCTTAACACTGAATAGCTGAGACTTACTAAAGGTGATGCGATGAACAACATTACAGAGCAAACAGCAGCAGGCATGCTGCTATAATCAGATATAAAGCCGGCAGCTATCGCACCTATAATTCCACCGACATCAAACAGTGTAGATATACCAGCGGATATTGCTGGACCGAAGTTACCTTAATCCAATTATTATTCATTAATTTTCAAAACAATAAAATAACTGATTTTTTCTGAAATTTACTTACTTGAAGATTCTATATACAAAGGCAACCAAAACATAAACGTATAGCTAACAAGTTTTGTAAAGAATAAACACATGGCGAATTCCACAACTCCTGGTATGTACAAGGCGTCTATTAATCCAATTGGTCGATGATTAATTGAATGATTAGAGTTTGAAGTAGTGCGATCCAATATCGGAGTACGTTCAGTCGGTCTATGTGTTACTTCCTATAAAAGTCATTAAAATGAATAATTTACGAAAAAATGTTAAGTAAATTTAAAGTTAAAAAAAAAACACAATNATTTAAAGTTAAAGAAAAAACACAATTAGCTGGGAAACGGTTAAGATCGAAAAGTCTTCAACAATATATAACAATATATTCTACTTAAGAAAACTTTTGTGTTCATATTTAAATAACAAAAAAGTAAACACAAAAAAGAATTGAATATAGGAACTTTGTTTNCAAGAAAACTTATGTGTTCATATTTAAATAACAAAAAAGTAAATACAAAAAAGAATTGAATATAGGAACTTTGTTTTGATCTTGATCACTTTAGAAGAAACTATTATTTTATAATATAACTTGTAGATCCTGCAAACCTTTCCGTTAAGTTTTTAAGACGAGTTCTATATTGACTTTTTTTACTTTCAGTAAACATAAAAATTAGCTCGAAAAAAAAATATATATACATAAGTTTTACTTCATTTATTTTTCCTCTAGTATCTTAACTTCTCAGCCACTTATCAGCATCCAATTCAAAAATATTTGAGGGAAATTGAACTATAAATGCAACCGAGTTGATATTCATGTTTGTTGTGAATGGGTTCAACTGCTCTTGAATTTTAAACAGCCGTATCCTAAACTTTATTTTTACATATACCAAAACTAGTATACTTTACATTGTTATCTTGAAGAACAGAAACATTTCGCGAAAAATAAATCCATTATGATTTGCTAAGTTTTACGGCTTAAAACATGCCAGCCTTATTTGACTCCACGCCAGCTTTCATTACGATTTTGGAATCATCTGAGGTGAGTTTACATAGCAAAATATAGACACATAGATACAACGACAGATATCCTGATTGTATATATTTATATTTCAAGAGAACCCCCGACACGTTTGAGTAGCAAAATAAATAAAATTTTGTTGAAGGATATAACAATCTATATCTTGAAATGCTAATATGATTGTTCGCTGTGACATAAAATCTAAGGTTGGGATGTTTCAAAAATTTCGACAAAAAAAAATATTGAAAACAATATTGTAAAAAAAATCATATACATTAAATATTTAATATAATAAACTTTTTTAAAATTCAATATTTATAATTTAAAGCACTTTACATACCGCATCGTAATTTGACGCACCAACAATCGAATCCTCTACATCCGAATCGTTGGAAGGTCGACGTTCATGATGTGTCTGGTGAGAATGTATACCAACTATTTCTGGTGATTCAACCAGAAACAAAAACATTACAAACCCAGCTGCGCCTATAACTATACCCGGGACAATAAAAGACAATGCCCAATCAGTTTCCACATATTTTGCTGCTATCAATGTGCCAAGTATGTTGCCAATAGATGTGTGACTATTCCAGATGCCAAAGATTAAACCTCGTTTGGATTTACCAAACCAACGGCCAACTAATGTAACAACACCAGGCCAGCCAGTTGTTTGAAAAATGCCATTCATTGCTTGCGCCGTAACAAAATACCAAATATTATGTATTCCAACCGTGCGTGCATAACCGAATAAATAAGTAAACAATCCGCTCAGCAACATCCCAAATGCTAAAAAATAGCGTAGCGAAACGCGTTCTGCAACAAATCCCGACACAAACATAGCAGTCGCATATGTAAAGAGAAAGGATAAGTCTAATAACCCGAAGAGTTTCGACGAATTCGGACCATCTATAAGTTTCAAAATACATGCAGTGAAATAACCTATTAAGTAAAAAATATAATGTTTACTGCTTACCAAATGGAGCATAGCCGCAATGGGTAGTATCATTCGGTAAAGAGCAATTCCCATGGAGAACAGCTTTGACCACAGATATGGGTTTGCGTGATAGGTGGTAACATGTATAGGCAACATAAGTGAGTCCCAGTATCGAGATTTTATAACTATAAACAATTTCATAAATTAATTGTTTAATAAAAAATTTTCAATCTCTTATATACTTACAGCAATTCTTTGCGTACACGCCAACGTGGACAAACATTTTGTGTAAGCTTTTGGATCGCCAAAACCCCGATGGGAATATCGTTATAGTAACTACTCATTTTGCGATTTGCACGATATGATGGTTTCATTGACAAGTGCAGTAATGCATTTGTTATTTATTATAATATCAAAAACTATAATTAGTAAATATAAATTTTCATTAGCTAATGGTTAATATTATTCAAGTTTTGATAAAAATTTCTTATTTATTTGCGTTTTTTATACTTGATGATTATTACTTTATCAAACATTTGAAAAAGAAAAAAAAAACAAAACATATATTTAACAATGTTCTTTTGCATAAGTGACCGCGTATATCGTTGTATCTGGAATGCACAGGAATGATTAATTCTTAAACCACAAATATATTCCTATATATGCATAATTTACATAATGTTTATACATTCTTTAAGAAATTAACTATGAATTAAAAAAATATTTAATTAATTTGACAACACGCCAATTTACACATGTTGGCATGTTTAATCTTCATTATGTGTTTTTCTTTATTATTATATT
>JXPQ01022268.1:4753-15540 GCA_001014675.1 Ephydra gracilis
GTTTTGATTTTTTCGCCGAAAATTCTAAAAAGCATCCGTAATTTTTAGACGAGAATTTCATTTTCTTGAAGATGACATTATTAGGCAAAACTAGAATTAAAACAAGAATTAAAAAATATAAAATGATAATCTTCACGCTCTTAGGCTCATTCGTTGCGAGATTATTGCAGAGAGTAGAGCTCATTTCAGAAAATTAAAGAAATTAAAAATATGCCACCAGTGCAGCAAATTTTTATTGAAGCCACATTCAAATCTATAACTCTTAAAATATTGAGGCTATACCAAATATGCCTGCACCCACAACCTCAAAATTTCGCAAAGCGTTTTCCATTGAATTCGGGTTTTCTAACATACAACTGGAAGTATAGAGTCCAGAGAAAAACTGGGAGGCCGTGGATCACAACCGAAACAGAAGATAGCCATATAATAAACACCAACAAACGAAACGGAAGACTAACAGTAGTTGATATTGCCCACGAGGCAACCAGGAGTCGAGAGAAGCCAGTATCCACCTGAACAGTAAAACGATCTCCTCCAAAACCTAACCGTTTTGGAATATTGGCAAAAGAAATACCTCTACACAGGTGTACTGGAGGTACCTGAATAATGGTCGTATTGAAAACGGTATCCAAAACTTTATACAAAGATTATGTGTACCATATTTCGTTGATCTATCTCAAGCCGTTGCTTCTATTTTTTGGATAAAGACGGACAGACGCACAAGGCTAAATCAATTCCTGCAGTGACGTATTTACGTATACATTTTGATAGGTTTCCGGTCTCCGCTAATATACACTTTGCCAATTTAATTTCCGGCGCGTATAATAAGAGTGTCCAACACTATTATTTTGTATATGCCACCTAAATTCTAAATCTATAAAACCCTTTACTACATTAATGAAAATAAATAAATAATTTATTACTATAGGGCATTCGATAATTTAACGATGAATGACTGATGGCAGTATGTAGGCAGTTATAACGTGGTCAGTTAAATTTGTAAAGGGCATATTAGTTAAATTCATCGGTATGTAGTGCCCAGAAAAAATCATCGGAATCCTAAATACAATAATTATTCCGATATGATCAGTAACAATTGATCTAGCGAAGGTCATCTGTCTGTCCGACCGAAAAAACTGGAATGAGGGGCATAAGTTTCATTTAATATTAAGCACTCCTATTCTTTGAAAAGGTGGCTCTCAATGTTTTTTTTCACAAACTTTCTTCCTCAGAATCAGGCTTTGAGTTTTGATTGGATGAAACCAGGATACGCCTTCAGTACACATACGCGGTCCGAAAGAGGGGTTTAAAGGAAATAAGACCGAGGCCTAGGAAAAATTGACTTTTGCATTCCAATGATTTAATTTTGGGTCTCTGTCTCTAAAATATTCAAAAGGTGATGTATCTCTCTATTGGCCTGAGGCTATGATGGTAACTTTATAAATTTTCCTATTATGCAAATTTGACGTCAACTGCGTCCGTTCGGCTCTAATTGACGTAGATGCAAATATAGACCATACACAATATATTACTGGTTGGACTTTTTTTATTCTGAAAAACTAGGAACGGCTGAATTCTAATAGTTGGACAAATTACCAATATTCTCAACAGAAAATTACAAAGAAAAAGCAGCAAAGCAAACTAACACCAACAGCAGTTCGCAATGCATTTGAACTCAAGGGTAACCTGAAAATTAAAAGCGACTGCTCAGAAATCACATAAATTGCAAAATTATCGTCGATGAAGCCATAGACCAGATATCCTTGAAAAATATCTGAATATTATCCGTGCGTTCTTTCGGGTCCGTCGCGTGACAACCCAGATTGAAACCATATGCCTTTCACAAAAAAATTTTTTTTTCCTTTTTAAAAACAGTTGCATTTTAGTTGAGTATTTTTTTTTTATATTTGTTGTGCTTAATTCTTTATGCACAATAGCAGGAAGCAAATTAAGACTAGTAATACAAATGAAAGATCAAAGGTTGAAGGCCAATCGCGTTAAATCTTGTTTTAATAATATTTGAGAGCGAGATATCGAATGCTACTTCAAAATACGCAGCATAAACTAAGAATTTGATAATTTTAAAATGGACGAGTCAATGGAGGATATCTGAAATTATTAAAGCCACATACAGAAACTGTTCGGCTAGAAATGATAAAAAAGAAAGCAATTATTTTTTAATTGGTAAAACCTCTTCTCTTCGACCGCAAAAATTTACAAGAATTTTATGTCATTTTCATCCACTCATGCCAAATTTAAGTGACGCACTCATTCTATTCATTTCAACACATTATTAAATTTCTGTGAATTAAATAGAGGAGTCTTAATAATTTTTCTGAATACACTTTGTGTAAAGCCTACACTACACTACTGTGTAAAACCTTCTTTTCGGACCTCGAAGAAGTACTGGACGTGCTTCTAATTTTCTTACAATCAAGGTATTTTTAGTGAACCCAATGATATTTTACTTATTTTCTTTCAAGAATGCGTAAAATTAATTGAAGTCTGTAGTTTAAAACTCTTGTTTGACTATGTAAGTGTACTTGAGGTATCTCGAATTTCTAATTGATGATACCCATTATGAGAAGAAGCATTTATAACATTTATTCCGACAGTATTATGAAATATCATCTAATTTAGTTGATCAAACCCATTGCCGATAAATGCATTAAAAATTGCATTAACCCAAAATCCCTTTTTATTATTAAACTTTTCGGTTTTTCCACAGAATATTCATGCATGACTTAGTAAATCTAGCTAAAATGTTTTTCTTTAGCCTAATTTCGGACATACGGAGGGACATGCGTAATCAATTCCTTTGATTAAGCTGATCACACTAGCATATATTTTGATAGTTGTCCAATCATTCATTCGGGCTGTTACCAACGTATGAGGAAAACTAAAAACATTTAACATTTGAGCAATTAAATAAAAATATAAATAAAAGAGAAATAAAAACCTTTTAACAGGATAACTAGCATTTGGTTAACTGGGTACATGATTACTTTTAATATCATTTCATGCCGAAAGATTGATAGTTTATGTTTTCGAGGCTAGAACGGTCATTATTCTTCTTTTAATTGAACGAAAATGATGTTATAATTGATTCCACCAAAACATTAGTCATTTTTGATTTGAGTTTCTCAGTCTCTTTTCATTTCATATCTATTTGAATCATAAACTCTCCTCCACAACTGAACTCACTTTTTTGAAATTTCCCTTTTTTTAAATTATTCGGATCTAATTTCTTGAAATAGTAAAGAAGAAGGAAAACTAAAAAAAAAAAAAAAAACAACAAGGACAGAAGTTAAAAAAAACTTTGAATCACAGTAGTCTTTGTCGCTTCGAAATAGTTAAGAAAAGGTTAATCACAATGTCAGGTCAAAATCCACAACAAAATCTGTTTTTTTGTAATACAAAAACCTATTCCTGAACCTTGTAGTTATAGGAAGGACTAAACCCTTTTTGCTACTATATACAAATGAAAACGGGAATGTTGGATTCAAGTAGCTTGGGCATTTCGATATTTTTATTTTCAAGTTGGCAGCACTGTCACTGCCTTCTGTGCCAAATTTCACGTCATTATCTTCATCTTTCATATAGTTTTGCTTGTGTTTACTAAACGACTACAACTTTGTTTGGCGATTTTCAGTATTATTCAACAATTCAGTTTTATTAAAATTTGTGTGCGGAATGAAATTTCTGCAGCCGAAACGTTGAAAATGTTACAGAAAGCGTTTGGTTAGCAATCTCTACCAAAAACAAGAGTTTATAAGTGGCACAGACGGTTCAAAGAGGGTCAAGAAAGCGTTAAAGGCGATGAGCATCCCGGGTAAGAAAAANAAAAATCATCAACTGTTCATCGCCACGTCAAAGAACTAAAGGATTGTATTTAACAAATCATCGATTGACAAGTAGAGAGCTTGATGATGTGATATATGATAGGCATTTCAAATGGATCAGCATTTTGAAAGATGCTTTGGGCCTCAGAAAAGTGAAATATCGAATGGTACCAAAATCATTGAATTAAAAAAAAAAAGCGTCGCATTGATGTGTGTGAAACCATGCTTTCTGACTACCAGGACAAGCTGAAATGCGTGATTACAGGAGATGAGATGTGGATCTATACTTGCGACCCAGAAACAAGGGATCAATCAAACAAATATCATGCCAGAGGAGAACCAAGGCCAACAAAAATGGCGTCGAAGTCAAAAGTCAAAATCAAGGTCATGTTGATAGTTTTCTTCGATTATCGTGGTGTTGTGCATTACGAATTGCGTCCACCCAGCCAAACCGTCAACAAGGAATATTATTTGGGTGTTATGCGTCGTTCGCGTGAAACCATTCGCAAAAAAGAGGTAAGAATTATGGAGACACAACTGTTGGTTTTTATACCACAATAATGTGCCATCTCGCATTGCATTGATTTGTGAGTTTTTCGCCAAAAATGCAATCAATATCGTTCCGCAACTACCCCATTCACCGGATTTGGCTCGGTGTGGCTAGTGGCTTTTTAGTAAACTCAAAAGATCTCTCCGCCGACACCGTTTTGAATCGTTTGAGGCGATTAAAGGAGAATCGCTGAAGGCCCTGCGGTGTATCCCCGAAAGCGACTTTGCAGGAGTGGGTAATACGCTGGTATAAGTACATTGCGTCGGGTGCTGACTACTTTCAAGGAAATTTAATCGATTTGGAAAAATAAATAAAAATTTTTTTGAATTAAAAACAAATTCTCGTTTCATTTGTACACAGTAGTATATTTGGATCACATAGGTGTACTGGAATCATCCCTTGGTTTTATTCAAGCATGTCTAATTTTGCTACACTCAAAGATTACATTTATATTCACTCAATGCTGAAATTTCATTAAATTTCAATGATAACTTTGGATGAATATTGAGATCACATACGTGAACGGGAGTTAGGTATCTTTTCATTCAAACAAAATCTTTTTTGGTATAATGCCTATAGTTAAATTTATGTTGTGTCTGATTCTAATTTCGATGCGCAAATCCAACACAAAATTCATAAAAATCATCATCACTGCATCCTAGATGTAGATTTATGAGTTCGACAAGCAATCCAAGCACTAAGCGAGTGAATGGAAATGAAAAACCACGTCGTTTCAAATCGAAAAAAACCCGATGTACACAGTGTTTAGTGATAACAATAGCATTTTTAATGATGAATTCCTTCAAGAAAAAGTATCACTTAAGCATTTTAATTAGCAGTTCGCTCAAGAAGACAAACATAACAAACATATCATAAATCTTGCACCACGAAAACATATCGTTGCACACCTCTACAGTTATTTGTGAAAATTTGGCTGAAAATGGAACGAATTCCATCGAAGAACCACCGTATTTGAATTCCTCGTCAAACTCAAGAAAATGCTCCGCGCAACGTGTTTCGACACCCATGGTGGGATTATACAATAGGAAATATGCCTGTTTTGGACATACGGCAAACCAAACACAAAATGTTTCAAAGATTGCAACAATCGTTTACCTCAAATATGTTTCTACTTTAACGGAAAGTTGGGTCTCAAGCTGTTTGCATTTTGTTTTTGATCGCAATTGTTCGGAGTTTGTTGTAATGTTCTTACAGCTTATTTTATGTGCAACGTTACCCACTTTGACCCCTGGACATAATATAATACTCTTCCCCCGCTGACATAACGGGTTCCTTCAGCACTATCATTCAATGATATTGGCCCTTGCTTTCCCAAGAATGCAGTCAAAACGATTTCTGTGCTTTGAAAAATTAAAATTAAGAAAAGTACCTAATAAATCGACTCGCCTGCACCAAGGCCATTAGACACTAATTGTCTTTTCCGGAACTGTAGATTCAAGCACGAGTGCTATTCGCTTTAAATTCAACGCTTACAGGTTAGCATCATCAAATACGCATGATTGTGCGTGGGTCTCAGTAGATGCACACATAGACATGTTAAAGTTCGCCAAGTTGATGAAATTAATAAATAATATCACCTTAAATGAAGGTTCTTACAATTAAATATGCACATTCTCATTAAAACTTGCTACCATTAATATGTGTCAACCATGCTATGCTTATAACTAAGCGTGCAAGGTTTACATTCATCTGCGTTTGCACGCCAATGTGCAGGTACATTGAAAGCGAAGCAGACATTTTAAGTATGCACCCGCACATACATACAGAAATTTTCGCACGAAACGCAAAACGACATTAACTCTGACGCGCGGGTAGCACAAACGAAGCTCATAAAATTTTTAAATGTGAATAATTTTCTTAACGAAATTTTGTATTAATTTGACACTAGCACACAAGCATTATAACGGGCATATAAGCCGGGTCATTAATACACAGCTGGGTCATCGCGCACACGACAAGCATTAACCGTTAGTTTACAAGCCAGTTAAAGGTAATCACATTTCACTTTCCCGAACACGTAAATGCCGTAATACCTGGCAGTGGAGTGCATATCGCAGTAACACAAATCAGACGATGAGAACGGTCGAAGAATGGAATGCCCACAATGGCCATCAAGTGATTTCATATGCTGACCCGCTACAGCAGCATGCTACAAGTGTATGTTTGGATGTCTAGAGTATAACCGTTAAAAAATATTACTAATTAAACCTCGTATAGGACTTAATAGTTATCAGAAAATATATTGAAGTATTCTACGCACCACTCTCCTCTCATATACCCAGTGTTCCAACATTGAAAATTTTAGGGGTGTTGTGTGTATGTGTTATATTGAAGAAATGGCTTTATAAGAAGTCTAACATTTAGCCAACAAACTTTTCAACACAATTGTAATTCCAGATGCATTCTCTTTGAATGGTTTCATTAACGGTGTACTTCCTTCCACAAATATTCCAATTTTTATAGTTTTACTCATTAATGTCTAAAATTTGCTGAACGTACTTGTCAACGACCCCGTTTGCGCATTTTCGAAAAATTTGTTAAATACAATAATTGAGTTGAAAAGATCGTGAGGTAAGAATGAAAAACAATTTTTTCGATAAAATTTATTAGTATTATTCAATAGAGTTGCCTTTGACTTCGATACAACCATTACAGCGGTCAGGTATATTTTCGATTCCATTTTTGTAGTACGATTTATTTTTACCAGCAGAATATGCCTCAGCTTCGGTGTTTACTTCTTCTTCGGTGCTACATTGGTATCCAACGAGTACTATCTTGTAGTCTGTGGAGAAGACAAAGTCGCTGGATGCCAAATGTGACGAATACGGTGGATGTGGAAACAATTCGAAGCCAAATTCAAGCAATTTGCCATCGTTTTCATTGATTTGTGAAATGGTTCATTATTTTGATAAAATGCCACTTTCTTTGCCTTCCAATAGGGCGTTTTACATGATTTCATTCCCGTTGTCGTTGTTGATGATTTTCCCTTTTCAGAGGACAGGAACAATGGATATGTATACCAAAATACTCACCTCATAACCTTGGAAGCCAACTGTTTCTACCTTGCACGCTTTGAAATTGGTGCAGTCCACTCAGATGATGACTATATCATTTCTGGTCGGAAATAATGGTGAAACTGCTCAGAATGATCAATTCATTGTTATTTAATCGAGAGCTCGAACGTGTTCCACTTTGAATATCGTTTGCTCATACCGATGCGCGATGTATCCAGCACGTTGATTTGATATCTTTACAGCCTTTACAGCGGTCAGTATTTTGTAGGTTTTTTTGACGTTTTCTTCGGTAACAGCTTCTCTGACGCGTCCACTGGGTTCATCGTCTTCGGTGCCCATTTACCCTCGTTTGAGCTTAGTAAACTTTTCCTTAATAGTTGATTCCCCTGGCGTAAGTTCTGAATAACGTTTCATACGCCAAGCCTTGGATTCAAAAGTATTTTTTTGGCCAAAAAGCAACATCTCGAAAATCCTGTTTATCCCTTTTCATCACACTTACAAAACTGGCTTCACTCAAATTTCTCTATCCCACAAACTAATATTCCGACAACTGTCTTTTCAAGGCTACGGCTTAACTTAAAGTTATATGGATTGATCACAAATATCGCTATTTTCAGCCCAACTGTAATTGCACTATTGGCTATATTGCTATTTCTCAAATCGTTTACATGCGCTTGAGTTGCCCCAAAGACTAAGTGAGCGATAAATTCCAATTCTGCCGCCTAAATCTTTACGTATGCCTAGAATCTATGCATCGCACCAAAGAATTCATGAAGAAATTCGGATGATGGCTGGAGGTTGAGCTAGGTATGGTAACTTTTTCAAAATGCACAAAACTTTTTTGAGTTTTTAGAAATTAGTATGGTTTCAAGATCGATGATGCTTCAGAGAGCTGAATGCGAGCGAGTCAATAAAATGCAGCATTATTTAATGATTCTTCAGAACTAAACTTGGAAATGACTGCAATTATTATCGTTGAGCTTGGTTAATTTAGTCTACGGTTATCTTCAAACACAAACAAAATCACCAAAGGTAAAAGACAAAGTACTTGCAGATTTCAAAGTCTTAGTAAATCAGTTTAATTCATTTTTTCATTTTAATGCATAATTTATACAAATAACATAGCAGTCAATAAGATTCGAACTTTATGCTGGAAACTAGTAAAAAAGTGCAAAATTAAACAATATACTTTTTTGTTTTTATTTTCGTCAACCTTTATTTACAATCAGTACTCTTAATGGTATAAAGAAACTTCATACACTTAAAATAGTAGCAACAAATCTTCATCTCCATTGACAGGTACTAAAACCGAACTGAATAAATGCTAATTTACTATTTTCTAGAAGCGAAGTCTAAAATTTGATTATTGTTCAACGTCTAGGTTGAGTTATATTCGTCTACTTGGTATATAGCCAACATATAACAATGATTGCTTAGTTATTGCAGGTAACTTGCTCTGGATTTTTGTATAACATATCTCACCACTGCAATGCCAAAATCATCATCAATAGTTCTATAGAAAGAACGATGCAGTTTGCATTATAAAACTTTGTGTTTTTGATTGTTATCCTTGACCTAATTCTGTGTTCGAATTACTGACTATTCCCTTGCTGAATAGCAAATGTACAAACTGCTTTATGAATAAGGTTAAATAAATATAATTTATTTGTAATATTTAACGACGACTGAGTACATAATAAATAGTGCAGCTGTCTAGTGTATTTTAGTTTTGCAATTGTAACACGCAGAATCAGTGTTCGTGGACATATGAAAGTATAAGCCGATATGATCGCAGCAATTGTTTTTGCCATGCACAATTTGCTACACATATTCCATGAAAAAATGTTTCAGTGAAGTTTAAATTTCTTTTTCATAGGACGAATAATTCGAGTACCTACTCCACCTATGCACTAAAATTTCCACATCAAGTTAACTGCTCACTTAAGAATTGATAATCAATTTTTCAAATGCTTCTCACGTTGCGTAATTAAAATTAAGCGAGGACGAGTTAACTCGTCTCATATATTCTGATATAATTTCAAAGCGCAAGTAAAGTGGTGCTAATGAGTTACCACACCAATTAACTTATATTACGAATTTACCCTAATTACATACTTAGTCTAAATAAAAAGAATATTAATTACTAAATGATACCTGCATTAGATTTTAATAAAAAAAAATTGATNATTACTTTCCAGGACGAGTTATCACGTCTTACGCAACTCAAAAAGGTTTTTCTTGGACGAATTAACTCGTTTTACGCAATTNCAATTAACAGGTAAACAATGAAATTCATAATTAGATGGGTACACATGACATCTTAAGGTAGGTAAAAAAGGAAAAGTTTTAAGAATAATTAGACAAAACTCCAGTGAATCTATATGGGCTGTATTGGAACCATGTAGGTGCTTTACTACACAATTACCAACAATTATAATTCAAGTTTTACGAAATTTCAGTGTTGAACGAGCATAAGTACAATTAATGTCTGTAGCAAAGGTAGGCTTTAGTGCATTTAAATTAGGGGCACCTCCACTACACCGATGTGGTCTCAACAGAGACTTTAATTCTTCCAAAGGTATTTTGATTAGAGATTCTTCCAGTACACCAATGTGGTCTCAACAGAGTCTTTAATTCTTTTAAAGTGCAGTATTGAGTGCAAATAAAAATAAGACATGTCTGTACCTATCATGGGCTTGCTTGGATGAAAGACAAAGGTACCACCATTACACCTATGTGAACTCAATATAAGTTTTAATGATGAATCATGCATACTTCTTCAAATTCTAAGAAATTATACGAATAATTTAAACTACTGTGTTGTTTTGTATTGAATAATCAACGGATATGTATTAGACTGTCCGCCTAAGCTGGCTGTACCGTTTTTACTTGTTCTTTATTNGAATAATCAACGGATATGTATTAGACTGTCCGCCTAAGCTGGCTGTACCGTTTTTACTTGTTCTTTATTTGAGTAAGTGTTTTTTGGCTTAAATAACTGCATGCCAAGATAACCACTTGTCAATTTGCAGACGTAAGGATTTAAACACTATCTCTCATTAGCATTTCGCGTTTGTTTATAAAAGAACTTGGGCATATACTTCTAGATAGAGTAATTGTTACATGTACTAATTTTTCTGCATTGAATTTTATTTACTAATTTCAAGTTCAATTTTCAATTTTATTTAACTAACTTTGAGCAGTACCAAGATGACTGTTGTACGCTTGTAATGCTGTATCACCTGCAAATGTAATTAAGTAAATTATTATGTGTTGGTCTGTCAGAAGTGAACGTTGAAGCTTACACGCAGCTTTGACAAATTACTGGAGGAAGTATTGGGTTGCCCAAAAAGTAATTGC
>JXPQ01022443.1:5702-16126 GCA_001014675.1 Ephydra gracilis
TTTGTGGTCATTCTTCGTCGTTTATGCGATTATCGTTTTTACTGTCCGATTTGTTTGTTCTGTAGTGTTTTCGTGAGGTGAATATAGCGCGATGACTCTTTTGTCCTTAAGATATCTTTGAAATTTCTTATATGTGGATTGGGCCCCATTGTCACAAATTAATATCTTTGGTGTTCCGAATCTCGCCAGAATCCTCTTACAAAATTCCTTTTGTAAGGTTTCTCCCGTAACGTGTTGTAATGGGATAAGCTGCACCCATTTAGTAAACTTGTCGATAAAAAAAGCAACAAGGAGTTTCTGTGTTTCGAGCGTGGCGTGGGCCCACAAAATCCGCAAAGAACACTTCTATGGGTCCAGAAGCTACTTTCGTGAGCATTTCACCTGCTGTTTGTTGTTGGCTAACCTTTCACCGTTGGCATGAGTCACAAGCCCGAACGTACTTCTTTTTATCCCGGACCATTCCTGCCCTATTGGCATATGCGCATAATCGTCTTTCGAATTCCCAGATGTCCGGCCGTTGGTTCGGAATGTTTCTCCTCCAGCAGGTCACCATTTACCATGTTGAAGTCTGGATACTTTTCGGGGTCTGCCAGTACTTCCTGTATATTTTTCTTAATCTATGCACATTCGTGCTTGATTATCAGTTGCCTGCAGGTTTCCCGGATAAGTGGGGAGTGTGTATTTGCACAGAAGGTAGCCGCGGTAGGCTGTGGATCGGAAGCGGGTACTGTAAGTTCCCGGAGCTACTTGAGCCAGACAGACGGTATTCTTTCGAGTGGACGGTAAGCGGGGAGAAGGCTGCAAGTGATCACAATCATATTGAGATTGGGATTGCTTGTAGCCAACCTCAGCCTCACCCGCACCCCAGTCTCTCTGATAGTAGTATGTTGTGGTCAACGAAAGGCATGAGCTGGCCCTTCCACTCCAGCTTTATCGCTGGGGCCTTTGCAGATGTGTGTGAAAGAATTTTCATTGAAGTCGGTTGACGACCAACTCGTTCTGTTGAATGAGCGAATCTTTTGTGTTAATGATCCTTTGTGTCGTCCCGTAGCCAGTTCTCCAAAGCGAGTCAGCTGATGGTCTCCTGAACACCAAACGGCGTATGCTCAGACGTCTCCAGAAAGCTTTCCAGAGAGTCGAGCTCAAGCTGATGATACAGTCGATCACACTGGAGGGCTTTTCCACCGGTGTGAGTAAGAGTAGAAAAGTATCATTGTTAAATCCAAGGGGGATGACTTTCCAAAATTACACGAAAACCACAATAGTGACCCTTGGGGTCAGTTGTATAGAATTGGTAGAGGCCGAAAGAAGGCCACAGATGTTAGCTGACTGATGGTTGATGGTCAGGTTGTGTCCGGTTGGTCTGAATGTGTTGGAACGTTACTACGTAAATTTCTTCCGTGCACTGTCTCTCCAATGCCACCTCTAGTAGGAGGTTTTCGAAGACCATTGGTAATTTTGGAAATACCATACGCGATCTCTTGTGTTAGGTCGAAAAGGTCACCAGGACTTGATGGTTTGGCTGGAGAGATGAGTAATAGAATTTGGAAGGCCATTCCTCACTTTCTGATGGTGCTCTATGATAAATGTCTGACAGACGGGAATTCCCTTCATCATGGTTAGAAGGCACGGGTAATTGTACTGTTGAAATCACCACACAAAATCATATCGTCTTGGCAAGGTGCTGGAGAGGGTGATGGTTGAACGGTTGACAGGCCGACTAGGCAGGACAGACTGGAACAGGCAGCTTGGTTTCAAACCAGGCATAAGTGTTGAAGATGCGTGGATGTACGTGAATACTTGGTGTGCTTAGTTGACTCTAAGGGTGCATTCGATAATCTCAACTAGTCATCGATCATCGTGAGGTTACCAGAGGTCGGTTGTGAGGAAATCCAACTATGGTGGAGTTATTTATCCAACCGCCAGGAGTGTATTAAAGGTTGACAAGTTGTTGCATGGCTGAAAGTTGAGTGGGGTTGCCCACAAGGTCTATCTACTTNTGAAAGTTGAGTGGGGTTGCCCACAAGGTCTATGTACTTTATTTGGAACCTGCTGATATATACCTTATTGGATGAACTTGCTGCACTCCCTGATCGTTGCGCATACACAGGCGATCTTGTGCTGGTAGTTCAAAGTATCTCTCTGGCGGAGCTCGAGAGAAAGGCCAGAAGCCTAATGCGGATTGTAAGTGTCTGGAGAAGTAGGAGTGGCTGTGGCCTGGGAGAAGGCTGTGATGATATTCCTTTGTGGAAAGTTGTCACAGAATCGGCCCCAAGTAGTCAAAGGTTACATATTTGGGTATCCGAATGGGCAAACGCAAGACCTTCTTTCCGCATCTGGTTTCTATGAGGGAGAAGATGATGAAATCCGTCAGTAGACTTCGAAGCATTATGGTCAGAGCCTTAAACGAGTACTTTCTGTCCAGTCTCAATATGTGCCGTACCGTCTCCAGTGACGCTTTTCAAGTGCTGATAGGTGCGCCTCCACTTGTTCTTGAAGTAGTAGTAGCGTAGAAACATTTCTTTCAGAGACAAGAGGGGGCTGCCTCCCATCTAACAAGAATGTGCAGGTGAAGACATATAAGATATGTATGTATCCAAATGCAAGTGCCATATTGACGAACTCGATTTGTGAACCTGCCATGATCGTTGGGAAATCTGGGGTAGTGGACGGGTCACATCCGAGTACATACGTGACGTTAGATATGTGATGGAATCAGATTGGCTGAAGTTCGGTGTGAGCCTCAGCTATCTGATGACGGGACATGGCTCACTCAGTGCATTCTGGATTGCTCGGAGCAAGGCGGCAACCTGTCTTTGTGGTGCTTCATCTCGAGATTAACTGCACATTCTTTATATGTGCCCGAGTAACTCGGATCTAAGGGATCTAAGTCAATTTGGAGTTAGAAGTTACGTAGATGGGGTTTTGATAGTGTAGGAAACTTGAATGTGTTTGAAGCCGAATCTTTTGATCATCGGTGCATGATGACAATGCAATGTAACCATTCCCACATAGTGCAGCGTTTTGTGTGCTTCAACGTGGTAGCGGGAACGATGTAAACGCTTAAAAGCGGACGGTGAGTCGGCTAGCATTTCCTGGTGGTTTAGGTGGAAGTGAGTTTGGTTCTGCATTCCTGTGTTACTGTATCGCTTTGTTCCTTTTTTTCTGTTGATTTATTTGTTGTCGTGCTGCTGTTGAATGTTTGCTGTTTAAGAGGTGTGTTGGCCACGGAGTTCCTATGGAGACTTTGAACCCGAAAGCGGTTGCAAAGCTGCGAACACCGAAGCCAGGTTCTTGCAGTAAGTCACATTTGGAAGTCATAATCAAGCGGCGGGGAGGCTATTACAGCGAACTTATTGCTAAATATGCCGAAACTGACCTGAGTTGACATGGTGATGTGATGTGTTATTGGTATGCTGCACAGCCACTAGTGATTGCCTTAAATTCGCAGGCAGGCCTTTTTAGCTCAGATTGCTGTTGTCTTTGAAAAGGTACACTGGTGCTGTACTTAACATTGCAGCAAAGTTGTTAGGTAGACCTCGCTTCAAAACTCTTGGAGGGCTTTTATACACTGCAATGTATAAAAGCCGAAATGGTATCCATTGGACTTAATACCTGACCTCCATTGGGGCGTGGTCAAGGCGCAATGCAAGTGTGCAGAACCCCGTGTTTAAAGATCGTTTCTACAACCAACAAGAACGTTAAACTCACGACGAGCATGGCTCTCCATTGAGTTTGCATGCATCCATTCCTTGATTTCCATGTTTTCACCATAATGCGACTGGATTATCCTATGGATTTACGATTTCTTTAATTAATCCATTTAAAACACCCCCTCTGGCTATGTATCAATAGAATTTGAGGAACAGGGGAAGTAGAACCATGGAGTTGCTTAATAGTTCTAGACCTTGTCATCTTTCAAATGTCTGTGTTGCGAATGGGCACTCCATTTGCTTGCAAATTCTCAAAACCACATTGGAAATGAATTTCTTAGTATTATATAGAAGGATTTCAAAACGATTAACTCAATTTTGCAATGACCATGATTCCAAATCAAAAAAAGAGGCTAAATGGTATTTCTTCGGGTTCGAAAAGAGTTGGTGTGCGGAATTTAAACAACCAGATGTTATTAACAAATTTTTGGGATGCAACAAATAACATTTCTGCATTACGTGCAAACTGATAAAACAATGAATTTCAATTATTTTGGTAACCATTATAACATGTTCAAGGAAAGAATTGTTTTAAAAGTACCTGGTATGCAGGAGAAAAATATTATTTTTCATCAGGACAATTTAACCTTTCGCAAAAGAATTTCGGAAATGTGTGGAATCTTTGAATTTAAGTTCTAGTTGCTTGAATATCTACCGTATTCACTCGATTTGGCTTCTAGGGATTTGCATCTGTTTGCAAACCTAAAAAATTCATGCAAATATTGTATTTTCTATAAAATGTTGACGTCAAAATGGTTGTGAATGTGTTTTTTGCAGCAATCTAGGTAATCACCTTGAGGAAGGTGTTTATAAATTGGCATTCCATGTTATGTCATGAAATAAAACTGAATATTTACAAAACAAATTTGCGTTTTTCAATGCGAATGCCAAAACTTTTTCTTTTATAAACCAGTTGAAAGGAAAATGTGGAGTATCCGGAGAAGACAGAAGTGGGAAAATCTTATGACATGGGGCAAATTCTTTACACTGCGACATCATATTTAAAAAATCACACGATTATAATGGAAACGTAATTTCCTTTTGGTTTCCTTCATACACAAACTTCAAAAAACAAGTTTGATAAAATTCTATTTGACCAAAAGTTTTTGAAGGGTAAGATGACAAATTAATTATCATAAACTTTATTACTCTAAGAACAAAGATATGGAAAAAATGCATCCGTAGAAATACTTTTCACAATCGCTGTCAAAATATTTCAAGTTTACATGGAAGTAGTCCAAGACATCTTAGAAACAATGCAGAGTTCTTGTCACCTGCTACTTTCAATCCTTAACTTATTAATATATAGTACAACAGTTTGAACAATGAAACACAGCAATAAAAAGGCAAATCTATAAACAGCAGAGAAAATCAGACCACAGAAACTGCAGGCCTTGCAGTACTCCTCCCATAACTTTGTCATTTTTTCTCTTCTTTGATTTATACAGACTCCTAGCTGTTAATGTTTTAATTTCAATTACTCGTAATTGAAAAGTAATTTTTTTCGTTCTAATGAAATAAATCGGATAACCTCCACTCAAAGATGGTATTCTGTCGTGATTTGTAACAAAATATTCTGCTTTCATTGAATAAAACTACTTTTTCTCGTTTTAAAGAAACAAACATGATATCATCTTCCATTGAAACATTGTATTCTGTGACATAGCAAATTGTGGTGGGAAACAAAAAAAAACTGACTTCGCAATTTAGGCAAAGCCATCTGCTCCCAAGACAATTGCGCTGAGACCACATTGGTGAAACTCGGAAAGCATCAGCTCGAGATTTTTAGAGGCTCTAGGAGCCGAGTCTACCGTGAAAGAATGTGCGATAATTTGAAATACTTTTCCGAATTTGTGATAATGCAGTGGTGTTTCCACCTATTCAGATGGTTGTCACCAACTAATGGGGCTCGAACATTCTTGCGGTGGGTCTGAACACCACGATTAAAGTGAATGTTTGTCATCCTTGATGCTTGAGCGAGTGGAAGACATAGTACATGTATTCTATCATTTAGGAATTGATTTTGCGTGTGGCATTGCTAATGATTAACATTTTGAGGTAGACTTCTTTTTTACTTTTAAAGTTAAATGGGTCTTTATGATGTTTAAATTACATGCTTTTTTTATTAGTTACATGAACATGAAATCCTATCCTGCATTTAGATATTTGTGCATTTGAGGGATGAGGGCATCAAAATTTTTCAGTGTTCAGTCACAAATAGATGAATATGGAGAATATTATGTGGGAGGTTGTACGTGCTGATCCCAGCTTTTTTGGTTGGAGACGAGTTATGGTCTTATGATTGCAAGAATGAATTGTTGACCTCGCTCGGCAAAGACAGCTATAGATAAATGAATGTCAAAAAAAATATGTTCAATACTGAAAGTGTGCATGTAGATTCTCAGTTGTTAAGCGATGAACTGATGACCAACATGGGAATGCATTGCCTCTGGACAACATAAATTATAGAAAATATATTAGATGAGTAGTCCCGAATTATATGGACCAATAAATCATATGAATTTTCTGAAATTGTCTTTCCGCACTTTGTAATCCTTTTAAAGAATTCCTGATAAAACCAAGACTTCTTGTTCTTAGATACTGAACAATTGAAATCCCTAAACCCAATCTTAATTGTCAAATTATGCTAAAACAAAAACATATAAGCTATGGTAATTAATTTTCCAACTCTATGGAAACTATGAGTAGCCAACACAAACCGAGTATCTTTATATCAATGCTCCCGAAAGTTTTTATTCAACGCAGATATCTATGGTAGCTATAAACTTAATAATCCATATCTTAAACGTTTGTTTAAAGATGTAGCCGATCTCATTTTCCAGATCAGGGGGAATAGTTTCATTTCTTCTTTTCTTTCCTTTCTAAGAAACTGAGAGAGTGTATCGAAGTGCATATTTTATATTTATATCTGTTACGCCAAAATACACCTTTCCAGTTATGTTATAAAATATTTTACCCATATTGTCTAGTTAAACAATCTAGTATGTGCCGAATAAGTTCATTATGAGTGTAATCAAGTGCAAAAAACAAGAGATTCCTTTAGTTATCAGTCATGTTGTGAATTACACTTGCAGGTATTATCTCATCTATTTACCTGCCTATTCCCTATCGTTACTTATCCCAAAAAGCATATTAGTAAATTGGTAATGTAGCCTCCCTAGAACTATTTGCTTTTAATTCACTATTTAACTCAAGTTGTCAATTTTTATTTACTTTATCTCCATTGTCAAAGACTGCATAATCTCATTTTGTGAAAGTTTTGTTTATGATACTTATTCTTGGCAAAAAAAAATCTTAAAATTACTTTGTTCCCTAATTTATTGTAATCACACTATGGTTGATCTTGGTGTACAGTCTATTCATTTTCCAATAGTAAATACTTCTTTTCAATTCAAAGCCTTTGCTAAAAATTACTGCGTTTACAAAAAATCAAACGCGTCTTTCGTGAAAATACAGAGTTATTGTCACTTTCATTACTGAAATCAAATAATTACTTGCACTTTCTTCAATTAATGATATGAAACACTTTTAAAATATTGTTGCTGATACCATTGAAAATTTATCAGATTCAAGGTTTCTTCTATGACAATTTTAATTGTTTGAATGGTTTTTGCAGATCTGATGATAATATGGGTGATATCTGATATGTATTGCGTGCTAATTATGCCTTTCAGTCACCCTTTTCATCATCATGGTTACTCAATACTGATATTTTGTCGACATGACATTGTCTTAGATTTGAAAATAGATGGAAGTTGCTGGGTTAAATAAGATGATTACGATAGATGCCCGAACAATTTGAATCCATGGATTTGACCCATTGTCAATATGCATCTTCTGGTACGGTTTTTTATTTCGTAAAAGCGAACTATTTATACGAATTTTTTGCGTAAGAGAGATTTAAAGTTGACAATTTTATTAACAATTAATTTTTTTTTAGCGTTTTTCAAGTAATCCACAAACAAAGTTCTTCTGGCCTCACAAATGCAAATACCTTCTTTGCCGATGTCAGGACATGAACTTGTTTCGGAACCAAACAACGGGAACGATGATACGCACAATCTTGTTCATTGTGATCAAAAAACAGAATGCACTATATCTTTTCGAAAACGCGCTAAATGTGAAATGGCGTTCGAATGTGTCTTTTTTGGTACTTTGAACGAATCCGGCAACCATTGTGCAGGCAACATTTTATAACATAATACATCAGGTAAAAGATTTCTTATTCCATACAATTATATATAAATATCTTCTGCTTAAAATGTTTTTGGACAACCTTGACGAGGACCGCATTCAAGGCTGATACAATAGCGTTCGTGTTCAGCTAACCACTTTTCTACTGTATTAATTGATGTCAAAATTTCGTTATATACTTTCAACATTCTTTCATAATTTACCATTGCTTTCAAACCTTTAAATAATGAAATCACTGCTTAATACTTGATTTTTGTCATTGCAACATGGAAAAACAAATAAAAAAACAGGTAAGAAATCTTTTTTATTAAAAAAAAAAACCGGAACAACACAGATCTTTTATTAATTCGTATGTTTTGGCAAATTTTTTAAATCCCTTTTTGTGAACCAAAGAGGTATCTGATTTCAATGAATCTATAGAACGCACATTAATTACATATATGTTTATTTAACATTGTAATTTTGTAAAACTTAAATGTAACCTATGCATGAGTAAGTAGTAAATCGTATAGTGTGACTACATAAATGTACTGGATATACTTTTTATTTTCATCCAATCAAATCCATTTCGGGTACACACATCAATTATATTATTATTCACTGTAAAATGGAATTTCGATAAATTGAAATTTTACATAGAGTTTTAACTCTGCATAAAGCCTAGTTTGGAAATTTATAGGTCTGCTGGAAGTATCTCTGATTTTAATTCACTCATATCCGTTTTCGTGAGACGATTACAAGCTCCAATTTCCAGCTTAATTTAAAAATGTCATTGACGCCGGTAAATTAGAATAAAGATATGTATCAATAGGTTAACGGATGTTCCCGGTCTGCGATCTACTCTTTTTTTAACGTTTTTAAAAAGAATATCTGCACCTAATTCCGTTAATCCACTCTGGCCTTTATTTCTAGTTTTTGGGTACTGACGATGGACATACTTGGCCAAATCATTTCCAGTGGTGATGATTTGAAAATGTCATTGACAACGTGTATAAGAAGAAATTACTAGAATTATGAGTGACTTGTATATTCTGTTTTTCGTTTTCCGAGAGAGGGCTTTTTGACTCAATTGCTTACCCAGTCCATAGTCACACCTGCTAGCAATAGTAATCCGTTTGATTTCAAGGCTGATGTATTTGCATATATTTGTGCCGAAGTTTATGTAGACAAAGTCCTTAACCACTTCGAACTTGAAGTTTTCCATTTCGACAGATTCTTGAAGGCTGCCGTCCTTCTGCCAATGATGTCCACATCATTAGCTCTTGCCCCACGGCTGATTTTCTCCATCATCAAATTGAAGAAGTTGCAAGACAGGGGATCACCTTGTCTGACGGCCCGTTTGGCATCAGAAGTTTCTGTCAGATTGGTAGCAATCTTCACGACACATTGGGCATTTCTGAGTGTCATTTCGGTGAGCCTTATTAATTTATATGGGAAGTCAAACTCAGACATATTGGTCATGAGAGTAAAAAGCGTCCTTAAAGTCGACAAAAGTGATGTGTGTTGATTAGCTTCTCCTGGGTCTTCTCCATGATTTGGCGCAATGTGAAGAGCTGGTCGATGACGGATTTATAAACGGCTTCAGTCTTTCAAATAATACACTTGACTGAATCGTCCAGACGATGTTCAGGAAGCATTTGCCACGATAATTGGGGAAATTTTAGGCATCCGCCTTCTTCAATACAGGGCAGAGCACACTAATAATCCTATCGCTCGGCAAGCATTCGTGTGACTAAATTTTTCAGCGAAGGGTGTGCATGTATTTAACCAATTCCTCGCCAACAGCTCTGAAAAGTTCACCTGAGAGGCGATCATATCCGGCAGCCATTAAATATTGGCAATGGCCACCTCTTCACGATCAGATGGTGGGAACGGGGTCGAATTTCAAACGGTCGGTGCGGGAGAGCCTGAAATTTCACTGGTGGCATTATGTAACTCATCGCCATTTAGGATCCTCTTGAAATGCGCTTTCGTTTGTAGAATCACAATTGGCTATTTTAAAAATGCTAATTATTGAGGTTAACATGATGATGATATTCGATTGATGATTTGTGTATTTTTAATATATATTTTATATGCATTTCATAAAATACAGTATACCATTTAAATATCAATTTATTAGTGCTTAGTCGCTTATCTAAACATATCAAAAAAAATACTCCAAACAAAAACAATGATAAGAAGTTGAATTGCTTTCTCTTAACACCGTTCATATTTCATGGTCTAGATATTTTATAGAACACCTCACATTGCCACTGTACCTCCTGCCATATTTTCCAATATTCCACGCAGTAATACTGTATCATATGAAATAAATTGTTCGTCATAAAAGGAATATTTGTCATGATTTAACCGTAAATATGTTGACATGCTTATAAAATTTTATTTGAGTCGCAGGTATATTTGAAATTAAAGTTTATTCTATAAGCAACCGTATATTACGTTTCTGTGTATCACTTAACTTGAATAATTGCCCAAGCAATTGTCATTATTTCA